>JAEUBB010000083.1:74937-110882 GCA_018257885.1 Parmelia sp. 050094
CCTCCTCCGTAAATCCACCAACGCTCCTCAAACCTACAAATCTCCTAAGCCGGCGCCGCCGTCCTCGTCGGCCCCCTCGGCACCACCTGCGGATGCGCCCCCCTCAAATCCCTCGGCGGCAGCTGCACCCCCGGATCCAGCGGCCCCGGCACCCCTCCAAGCACCGACGTAAACGCCGTCGGCGGATCGATCCCATGTCCCGGATCGCAGCTATCGAAATTCGGATTCCAGCCCGGAATCGCCGTGATGAACGGCGGCGGCGCCAGCAAGGGGCGGTAGGGCTGTCCGGCCGGGACGTCGTCTCCGGGCGGGGGGCAGGGAAGATTGGCGAAGTTGAAGACGTCGGTCGTGAGGGCGCCGTCCGGGGCGGTGGCGACGGTGGAGAGCTGGTCGGGGTCGAAGGAGGTGGTGACGTCGGCGCCGACTTCGAGGAGCTTGGTGCCGCAGCCGTCGTAGATGTAGAGGGAGGTGAAGATTACGTAGACGGATTGGGATTCCCTGAAAGGTGGGTTTGAATAAGTGTTTGGAGCTGTGGGAAAGGGGAGTGACGTACATCAATAGGCCGGGGGGAGGAGTTTCGATTGGAGGGCTGGGAAGCGTGGAGAGGCAAGCTGTGTTTGGGGCCACGCTAGGGAAGTAGAAAAGAGATACCGACTACACTCATTAGATCTGCCATGAAATTGACAGGTTTGTGTTACTTGCCTCATAGTCAAAGGTACAGCCTCCGACCTTACATTGTGTATCGTAGAAAGGCGGGTTTGACTGCACAGCGGAGTTGACCACGTCTTTGGTAACGGTTACAACATCACGAGCTTCGACTTGAGCCGCTTGCCCAGCCGATCCTTTTTCGAGAGGTGTAGGACTGATGAAGGGACAGAGCAACGCGAGAATGCACGCAGTGAAGCAGAGTGAGATGTTCCCCATTAGTGTCGTGAATTCCTAATTGATCGACCTAGTTGCACCCGGGTTTGATGGTGCAGTGGCCATGAGACTTTTGCTGAGTATGGAAAAGACATTTTGCATTGAGGGGCCAGAGGACGTTAAATATAAGCAAGGAACCGCGAGCGCTCCCAGCAACAGTACGAAGGTTCAAAATAAGACATATTACCTTGAAGGGATACACTACACTAAGAAGAAATGCGAAACTTCACAAGGCTGTGCCTCTCAGATTACCCAAGTGCGTAAGACCAACCTGTGTCTCTTGGAACGGTATGTTCTCCTATGGAAGTGCACTAGCCAGCAGAAGTCGTAGCATAGTCTAGAGCAATGTGAAAGTAAAGCCCTTACCATGTTTCATACAAAGAAAGTCTTGCAAGGCTGCTGAATGTCGAGCAACGTCTCTGCTGATCATAAGGAAGCACTTCTACCACTGCACCCTCATGAGATCGTGTGGCGCAAAAATGTTTGCAGAACGATATAGGCTTTTGAACCACATGTATCCGAAGTGCTGCGCCTGGAAACTGGAAGGAGCACAGACGGGATTGGAGCAAGGTGGATTCGTTTGGGCAGATCCTTCGCGTGAAACACAGTAGACAAGACTTTTGCAGTTTGTTGGCACAACAATTTCAGACCCAAAGCTACGATTTTGCCATCCACTTCGGCCTACTGGATGTTGGCAAAGCATTGGTGGGTCTTTCTCCAGCGGCGGCTGCTGTACCTAAATTGGCCCCCGGGCCTCCGACGATATGGTCTTGGGACTCCAAGATGGAGTTAGTAGTGAGCCTCGTGCCTCACGGGCAGTTGCAGGATGATCTGAGATGAAACGAACTTGCAGATGGGCGGTGCGCTGGAGGCGATGCGAATCTGTCATCCAGAGTGAAGAAAGAAGGACACAGCGAGGCTGAGCGATAGCTCCACTCTGGATGGTGGCAGCTGGGCCGCATTGGCTCCGTGTAACTTGCCGACCACTTCTGTGAGAGTGTGAACCACGAAGAATACGCGAGCCAGTCCTTCGAGAGGAGTGGAGTACTGCTATGCAACATACAACAACAAAAAAGACAAGGTAGGTCTGTTTTAATAAAAGGCCTGAGGTACTAGTATTAGTTCTCACACAGAAACAGCGCTGCATAAAATTTATGCAATCAAGATTTTATGCACACATCCAGAGACGTATGAAGAATGGCATGTTTATGTACATAGATATCATAGCCGATGCGTTCCTCTTATCTCGTGATCCTGAATTCTAAGATGCCAATGCTGATCTGCCTTTATGCCGCTGCCCCCGCCAATCTTCCAACATCTTCTTTCTCACCATGGAGTCGTCTCCCTAGCTTATCCGGCCAAGCCCACCTCGTCCTCCTCGCTTTCAAGACCAGATAAGCCAGCATTCGGTACACGACTACGCAGATACCAACCGCCATGAGATTCAGCCTTGCGTTGCCGTCCAAATTATATAGGTTCAGCACGTCTTTCCCATCGCTTATCGGACACTGCCCATTGGGTAATCGCTGGTCTTCCGTGCATGAGAAGTGTACGCCTGCAAGGGTGTATGGCGCCAGGTTACCTATTGCCCATTTGATGGGACTGAGATGATTGAAGGCTTGTAAGAAGGAAGGTATCTGTAAACTCATTACTCCTCCCATGATTTGGGCGACAGAGAGCACGACAGATGTGACGTTTACTGCGAAGCCAGTGTGATTGAAGAGAGTGTTGAAGATGATTCCAACGCTCTCTCCGCAATTAACAATTGCAAAGGCATTGAAGGCGACGATGAAGAACAGCGAGGCAGTGCGATGGAGCCCGGCCGCTAGTACTGTGAGTACAGCAAAGAAAAGTGACGTCAGGACCTCGAAAGGAATCTCAGCCAACGTGTATTGCAAGAAAAACGCTTCCACCGAGTAGGCATTATCGTCATGTTCGCGGTAAAAGACCGCCTTCTCATCTGGATATACGGCGACGTTTTGGAGCATGCCAACGAAATACAGAGGTGCAAATTCTTGAATGAAGCCAAGGCGGGATTGGACGCTGTAGTAGTCGCTCTGTAGTGGGGCGAAGAAAAGTGTGACGCAAATTGCGTAGCCTAACACTTGTGTAGTTCGGGCAACGATTGAGGGCGGATTTCGGCGAAAATTTATGAAGCTTCGGTGAAGAAGGATGGGGAAGGCGATGTGAAAGGGTGTCATGCTGCGGGCTAGAGATCCGAGCTCGTCGGGTGTTGCGATGTGCGAGTATGTTTGATTAAAAGGTTGTTTCGACTTATTCCATTCAAAAACTAGTGACTTGACTTTCTCCCGACTTGCGGCTTCTTTGTTTGCGTTTTGTAGATTGACTGTAATTAAGTCTAGGACAAAATCAGCTGGGTTGGTGGTCGTGGGACAGTCGAAGCCCAAAGAGGCGAAGTGTGAGAGCATAGACGATCCCTTGCCGGCGTACACGGAATGCCCTCCACGGGCCAGGAGGAGGACATTTTGGAAGTACTGGAATAAGTCACTCCGAGATTGATGGACTGTAAGGACCAAGGTCCTTCCTTCCTCGGCCAAGCCTCGCAAGACCTCGATGATGGAAGAGGCAGTGAAGGCATCCAGCCCGCTGGTTGGCTCGTCTAAGAACAAGATACGAGGATCTGTTAGGATTTGAATGGCAATGGTGACTCGGCGTTTCTCTCCACCACTGATGCCCTTGACCACATCACTTCCTATCAGATTATCTGCACAATCACGGAGGCCCATCTTCAGAAGCACAGATTCTGCTCGGTGCTGTTTCTCGTCCTTCGAGAGATGGGGTGGCAGACGCAGACCCGCTGCAAAGTGCAGGTTTTCCCGGACTGTCAGATAGGGGAGAAGAGCGTCATCATCTTGGCAGACGTACGAGCAAGTCGAACGAATGACCTTTTCGGACGGAATTGCACCATTGAAAAACATCTCACCACGGGTCTCATATCTCGTCGCTATCGAACTGTGCAGGCGTCGAGCCATGAGATTGAGCAAAGAAGTCTTGCCAGACCCTGAAGGCCCCATGATTACATTAAGCACACCAGGATCAAACGTTGTGTTTAAAGGCTTTAAAATTGAAAGTTTGGGGTTTTTTTTCAGCCTGCTATCACGTTTTTGGATGTCCAAAGTATAGTCATCTAGTCTGATGCTTATGGTTCTGATTTCATCCAGCGAACGAGCGGTCAGTTTCTCTTTGCCAGAAGAGTAATCGGTGTCATTCTTTTGAACTCTCGAGATCCCGATCCCAACTTTCCAATACTGCAGGATCAGGCCGGCTCCGAGACCAAATGCAATTGTGAAGGCAAGGAGAACGATGATAGGTCTCACAACCCAGTTGGAAGGAAATCCTAAAGACTGCATTACGTACAGCCCGGTGTACTCTTTGCAAGCAGGATTTGCAGTGCCACCAGCGAACGGACAGTCATAGAGCTGACCTGCAGGGTCCAAGGTATGACCAACAAACTCATTAGCTGCCAAAGCACCATTGGCGTAAAAAACGTATGCGGCCCACTATGAGCCTGGTCAGCAGAGCGGAAACCCGTTTTGAGTCTTGTGCCATACTTTGAGCCACCTGACCCAGATGGGAATCTGGTTCGCCTGTACAAAATATCCGCAGCCCAACGACTGTAGCGTGAAGCCCATGTTGGCAATGAGTGTAGCACCAGCAAAATTCCTCGAGACGGCCACACATAAAGTCGCATAGTTGATGGCGATGTATTGACTAAGCAGCGTCACGCCGAAGAAAACAAAGAACTGACTTGCAAATGGTCGGAAGCCAGCCATGAAGTAAAATATGACAGAGAAGATTAGGGGAACAGGCACGTCCTCGATGAAGACTCGAGCCAGACGCCGACTAATCAGAAACGATGGAACGCTAACCACACCCTCTCGATACTCACGATCGAATAACTGAATGTCAATGGTCAAGCGGTAGCACTCGAACAAGAGAATGAGATAGCCTTCTATCAAATCACGGAGTCAGCATGCGCATATGTAGATGACGATGGAAAATAAGTCCTTTTGGGGAGAAGAAAGAGTGGCATGACAAGTCTGCCCCCATAACATGTCCGACGAGTTGAAAAACAACCTTGCACAAGGGAGGAAAATGTCCGAAAATAGTCTTACGCAACGAAGCAGCTGTGTAGAGTGCACCTTCTCGGCTGCGGATACCTGACAGGCTACCATCCAATTGCAAAAAGATCCAACCTGTGATGACAGCCATACTGGTCGCTTCTATCATACTTCCCGCGATACCCATCTATGTTATTTCTGCAGTCAGCATTGCTTATAAGAGGTAGAGAATGGAGTTGCAAGACGGTCCTGGGTGCTTCTGCTCCCAGAACATGTACCGCGATCCAACCCGATATCAAAAGGAAAAGATTGGTTCCGAAATGTACGTACCGGATCACGGTAGGTGGTTTTGAACGAACGTTCAGTTAGAACCCTGACCTGATGGCTCCACACAGCATGATGTTGCCCGGACCTGCCCACTGTCGGCGCACTTCGATCCCTTGCTAGTTTTTCTTGTACGGCTTGCAGCCCGATATTACATGCAGATCCTTGGAAAGTCTGTATTAGGCCCTGGACACGTGCTACAGATGACGCCTCAGCCTCAGGAGAACGGGTGTCAATTGCAGCCAAATCAATCAAAAATTCGGCCGGATTGACAAAAGGTGGCAGAATGTAGCCGAGGTTTTCAAAATAGGCCAGACATCTTGCTGTTTGTCCACTGTAAAGGGGTGAACCCTTCGCTAGGAGAAGAACATGGTCAAAGAGCTGCCAGATTTCAGATCTTGGTGAATGGATGGAACATATAATCGTTCGACCTTTGACTGCCAATGTCTTAAGTGTGGTTACAAGTTGGAATGCTGTTGCGGCATCTAAACCGGTTGTGACTTCGTCACAGAATAGTACTGAGGGATTCGATAGCATTTGTACAGCCAGTGAAGTCCGCCTCTTTTCGCCCCCTGAGCACCCTTTATGAACGTTGTTTCCAATCCTTGTATCCGCGCACTCCTTCAGACCGAGCTCCAGGATGACATGTTCTACAATCTTTTTTCTTTCTTCTGTAGTTGTGGGAGGTGGGAGCCGCAATGCGGCAGCATAGAGCAGGGTCTCTCTCACAGTCAGGGTTGATAGTAGCACATCCTGTTGCATCACGTAGGCGCTGCGGACACTATCAAGCTGAGAGCTGCCATTATATGTGATATCACCAGTAGTCCTCAGTCTCTCCACTGCAATTCGTTTTGACAAGGTGTTCAATACAGAAGTCTTGCCGCTGCCGGAAGCTCCTATGATGGCTGTTAGACTACCGCTTGGCATGTAAGCGTTGACAGCCTTGAGGATAGCTTTAACCTCTGGTTCTTGAGTGCTCCTCTTTTGGCCAAGATAAGCAGTAAAGGCAGACAGCCGACTGGGAGACACATCAATGTCGACATTGAGATTCTCAACGTGTACATCCACAGGGTCAACAGCCCGGAATGACATGTCATTAGAGGTTTCGTCAACATCTTGGCTGATCACCTTAGGGCTGCCTATCGCAGCTTCACCGCCGCTCTCAAGATCTTCAATCATGCTCGGGAGATCATGTCATGGAATACCTCGAACGCACGCCTGAGAGCAATTGAACATCACCATGTCTACCATGTGAAGAGTAGGAATGGCAACGACGTACGAGGAGAAGTCTCAAGTTTTTAGAGAAGATCTATGACGAGCTTAGGAGCCGTGGGAGCCTCGGGAGCCAAAGCACTTGCGGAGCGGACTGTTCCGCTGCCAGGTGGATGGCACCACTTTTGGCAAACAACCGGGCTTTCGCCCTCTTCTCACATTCAGATCACCAAAGCAAACCAATGGCGCCATCACGCGTGGATTCTCCGTCAGGAACGACTACTACACAAACAAAGTTCACCGCCGAGCAGCTCTCCTCTTTCCAAACCAACGGCTACCTACTCATCCCCAACGCCCTCTCCCCCACCACCGTCTCCGCCCTCCTCTCCTCAACAAACCAGCTACTCTCCTCCTTCTCCCTCACCGACCACCCCATGACCAAATTTTCCACCGGAGAAAAGACCCCTCACGTCGGCGACGACTACTTCCTCACCAGCGGCGACAAAGTCCGTTTCTTCTTCGAGGAAGACGCATTCTCCCCCTCCGGAGAACTGACCAAGCCGAAGCACCGCGCAATAAACAAAATAGGACACTACCTCCACGAGCTGTCCCCTCCATTCCGCAAAGCCACATTCACACCACTGCATCGCGAGATAGCCAAAGCGATGGGATTCCGAGATCCACGGGTCCTCCAAAGCATGATCATCTGCAAGCAACCCGAGATTGGAGCACGCGTGCTGCCGCATCAGGACAGCACCTTCTTATATACGAATCCGCCGAGTACGGTGGGGTTTTGGATTGCGCTCGAGGATGCCACGGTAGAGAATGGTTGCCTGAGCTTCGCCAAAGGTTCGCATAGGAGGACGCCTGTGAAGAGCAGATTTGTGAGGAAGGAAGAGGGAGGGGTGGGGTTTGATGATGTGGTAGGGGCGACATTTCCAGCGGATCTGGAGATCGAAGACCTAGAGAAGAACGAGGATGAGGAGTATGAGCTAGGTGAAGTGAAAGCGGGAACTCTGGTACTCATACACGGGAACCTGCTGCATAAGAGTGAGAAGAACCTGAGCGGGAAGAGCAGGTTCATTTATACCTTTCATGTCATCGAAGGCGAGAACGAGTATGATGGCAGGAACTGGCTACAGCCTCCCGAGAAGGGATTCACGACGTTATTTGAGACTTGATGATGAGGTTGCATTTCCAATCACGACCATTGCTTGAGTTAGATACCCAAAGACTCGTATTAAACCCTTTTGCCATCTTGACCGATCATTCCAAAAACCAAAAAGAGTCGCACATGCGAGCTGAGAGATCTATAAATTCGGTCAATATATGATTCATTTATAAAATCTTCCACAGTAAAACTTTCAAGCTTACGCATCTTTCGATAGCAGAGATCAAACATACCGCCTTGGACCAAAGTCGCTGACACAGAACCGAAATATTCTTATTGAATTGCGCTCGTATGTGAAATTAACTCTAGAATTGCTACCAGATGTGCGGCATTGATAGTAGTACAAGATCCTTGACGGTCGACAACAGCAAGTACTTGCGCTAAGAGAGAAGAACGCTCTGCTAGAAGTTCGCAGCACAATGATAAACCAGTTGCCCAGGCTCTGTTCCCACAACTCTATCCCCGTGACCGTGTAGGGCAACGCCTAAGACTGCCACCTTTTTCTAAGACCTTGCCTACAGCGAGTAATCAATGCGACATGCGAGTCCCGAGCTTTGAATTTTGAAAGGCCAACGATTTTTCCAAAGCCACAGCTTGTAAATGCCGAAAGCTGATGCGCCTAGCCGGAATAGCACGAAAATAGCAATCGTCGCACCTCTCGAGCCTCTCACCCCTCTACCGCTCGATCATCATGCACGCGTATCCACCATTATCTCCATCTCACTATGGGTGTCATCTTGAAGTGAGGCTGTTTCAGTCATCCTGTTCCCCGACTCGGCCCCAATCATCTCCAGGTATTAGCTCGTAGCCTCCTTCGGCAGGTAGTAACAATGCCGTTGCGGTTATTCCGGCTCCTAAGAGCATCATAATGCTCCAGCTGATAGTGCAGGAAATCCATGATATGTCGAGTTTCCAGCCAGGGAAGAATCGGTCATCGTTTTCGTAGAGGAATGCCTGTCACCCTCCGTTAGCAAATCCGTCCAACACGTTGATAGATCCTCTAGCTTCAAGCCTCGACGAGAAAACTCACTATTATCGCCATCGCAGCACACTCCACAGCCCCGCAGAGAATATGCAGTCCAGCCAATATCTTCCACCCTGACTCTCTTTTTTGCTTGCCTCCGATCAGAATGACAATATACGTAATGAACGTCATGCCTTCTATGACGATTGCAAATGATAGAAGAAATCCCACAGAGCGCCACATGGAACAGAAATAACGGTCGCCATGGCAATCTTCGTCGTGAGGGAAATATTCGCAGGTTTTGGTGAGCGAGGAACAGCGACGGTGGAGACCGTAAGTGTAGTGAATCTTTTCGCCGCTGGGCTGAAAGCCAGATTGTTAGTGAGGGATCTTTGAGAAGGGGAAGATGGGAGAAGGCGTACTGTTTCGCTATCCCAGCTTATCCATCTCGGTACTATTATGCTTGTCAGGGTCAGAGCGAAAGCTATGAAGGTTTCAGTAAGTGGGCCTTGCCTCGCGTGATGGCTTATAGACACTCACCAGCCAAAAAGGCTAACAGGCCACCAGCATATACCAGACGTCTCGTCATGTCGCTTGAGTTGTTGAGCTTCGTTACACGGATGCGCTGACGCTGCCCCTAGGCTACAGAGCTGAGAAGATATCTTCGAGTGATTGTCTTTTGAAGTTTGTTCCAAACAATGTAAGATTTGGGTGCCTAATAATCCTCCCCCGTCGTGACCCTCAGCAAAGTCCCACCAAGTGGGATGTAGTGGTCAGAGGTCAGAGAATGACAGTTGGGGGGGCGTAACGGAGCTTGTGCCGCTCGCCAAGGCCAATGATAGTAGTCGGAATTTGAGGGGTCAGTCACCGCCAGGTCCGCATGAAATGGCCAGTGCGCAGAGGGAGTTTCATTCTCACTTTATCAGGCAGTCCAAATGTCTGGTCTGTCGCTCCATAACCCAAGCAAGATTATGATTGGTGACCAGAGGAATACGATTCATACTCGTATCACGGGTGCATAGTGCATGGATACACTGTGCATACGGAAGCCAACAAGAAGTCGCGGTGGCAGGTGACGACTCACTAATCTCCGGGGCTGATTGGCTTCGCTTCATTAGACTGCGGCCGCCAAGGAGATATTCAATGTACGATAAGGATCATGCACGTACATATCAAATTCATGATTGGGAATTGCCATGCTTATCTACGGAGATGAATTCAACTACCCATCACGAGATCATCTTTTCACGAGACTCGGAGCGGTGACGAGCAAAGATCTCAGTCTTGACTCTTCGCATAGTATTGGTGCTATCAATCTCCTAACATCATCGTGCCCGAGGTCTCTTTGCGGGCCGATGCAAAGAGCTTTCCTCGCCAAAGTCAAAAACATATTCTCCGCTACCTTCTTTATTATCCTTGCTTGCCCGCCCAACATTTTCCGCATTCGGTCTACCACGATTTGCCATAGTCTGGACTGTCTCAGCGTTGCGTACTTCGGGAAACGTTGGGAGTAAGCCCTTGTCGATAGCGCGCGGGCTCTCCTTCCACCATTTCTCTGCTATTGCGGCAAAGCGGCTCTTGCCTAATCCTAAAGCCTCACCAGCTGTCCACCGAGCATTGGGATTCCACTTGAGAAGGCCCCTCAAGAAGGTGATAGTCTCAGGCGAGGTAGTTATCAGGAATCTTCGATCCAGGTTGTCTGCTCGTCCAGACGCCAGTCCTTCTCTGCGCCAACGGATGAGTTCAGGACATCCCATAGCTGACAGCGCTGCTAGGTCATCTGGATTTGGCGAACCAAGGAGTTTGATGATCAAAGACAGTTGCTCGATAGGCGTCTCCCCAGTAAGGCATGGCGCACTTTGAAGCAATTCCGCAAGCACAAGCCCAGCAGACCATAGGTCGATGGATGAGTTGTAATACTTTGTACCAAGTAGGACTTCGGGAGACCGATACCATATGGTGACTACCTAAGCGAGTTCGCAGTCAGAACATGTCTATTGGGATGAAATTTGAGCCACAAACAGGTCCCACAAATCTTAAAACCCTGCGAGAAGCCTCGCGATTCAAGATGAACTGTGAAATAGGAAGCAATGGCTCAAAAGGTATAACTCACTCCGGGTGTTAGAGGTCGTGGGGAATATGCACGAGCCATGCCAAAGTCAGCTTCGTTGATAATCATCAGCTTCCAGATCGTTGACTTGTTCGATTGCCGCACCTAGCTTGAGTACGCCTTTCCCAGTCAACAAGATATTCTGCAATTTTATATCCCTGCAAAGGTCAGAAATGAGCCAATCAGATCCGCATATTCAAGTATACCGGTGAATGATGTCGTTCATATGCAAATAGTCGATGCCTTCGAGGACTTGCCGGAACAGGCATTTGACTATGTAAACTCATTAGCACCAGTACCCAGATTCTACTTCAATATGATGTACCTTGACTCATGGTGAATTTGACATTCAATTCGTCAACCATATTTGCGAGATCCTAGCCTCTCAGGAACTGGCGATTCCTCCGCCTTTCCAGACGAAGGAAAATAAGCCAGCTAGGTGCGCCAATGCTCTTGGAGTGCCTTGGATCTTCACCTCGGCATCGGATTACCAACCTGCTCAGCATACTCCATGACCATATAGACCTCATCCATTGCATGCGCCCCAACTGCCACATCGATCACATCAATGATATTGTTGTGCTTCAAAGACCGTAGAATCGATATTTCGCGTAACGCAGTGATTGGGACACCGTTCTGGCGCTCTTCTGCTGATATTCGTACTTGTTTCAGGGCGACGACTCGAGAGGTATGACGGTGTCGAGCCCGGTAAACGACGCCATAAGCTAGATCTGGTCAGCCTTGCTGTGAAAATAATACGTGGGCTGGATCGCTTACTGCCTTCGCCGAGCTGGTTGAGCTTCTCATACGAGGTGATGGAGACACATTGCCCTGCATTGAGGTCAGCCAGGCTCATACGGGAATTTGTAGCTTCCTACCCTGAAAGCCAGAGTCGTCGAGTCCCAAATTAAGTGGCTGGCCGGTAATCGATATCCACTGCTGTGGGCCATAACTAGGATTGTCTTCGTTCATTTCTGTGGCTCGTGCATAGATGCTGATTTTAAAAAGTACAACGTCGATCGAGCGGACTCGGCAGCTTGAGACAACAGAAATGTACGGTATGTAAAGTACTTCCAACTCAGTGCCGAGGCTGCCGCTTTTAGGGTGACAGAGCACCCCTGCTCGAATTCGTTTGGGTACCTTAGGTCGGTTGAAATACCACGTTACTTGAAAATTACGAGCGCTAAAACAAGGCTTACGAAAATCGGCATCAAGGCTACACCTTCATTCTGGGTTTATAAAGACAAGAGAATGTGGGCTGGCCCAGAGCCGGTAACAGCATCTTCAAGCATTCAGACTAGAACGACGTTTTCGCTGGCAGCGCGTTGATACATAGAGTTGGTAATAACCGGGTGCTTGCTCATCTGCGAAGGCAGTCGATGCCTACTCAACATGAGGCAGAATGAAGGATGCAATCTTCACTTTCACCGCGGAAGAAATTATCTACAAGATACTTCCTATCATCATTGAGGCGACAGCATTGTAAAACTCTCAAAACCCATCTCCGGTTTCAGAACCTGTGTGGGATATCATGATTACCATTGTGGTTGGGATATCTCTCCACGTCCTGATCGCCATTCGTGGAAACCAGACTGCTATCTGAATGCCTGACCATAATTGGATCGAGTATCAATTCTTGAGTGCCAACTGTATCCTTCTTCGATTGTGTAAGAATTTCGAAAGACCTCCCTGACGTGAGCGATGTGAAAGGTCGGATCAGGTTCGAAAAGATATTCCGTAGCTTGGTACCTTTGGCTTCTATGAACTTGGGCAGTAAGAATGTGCCTGTCACGGTGATCCCAAGACTGATTTCTGCGAGTGCCCATAACCCCAGCCAGAGAGCGTTGTAGGATACGTCAGGATTTTCTCCTCCCGTACGGGCCAGGTAAGTGATTATCATTACGGTAGCGATACATGCCCTGTAGTTCAAGGTTTGATTAGTCCTCGCGTGATTGATCAAAGTTCTAATCCTCTGACACTTACAGTAGACCAATGGCGAATAGAAGCATGATTTTCAGTTTATTTTTAATAGGGATACGCAACCTCCAGACGGCCCTCCCTGGAAGAATCAGAATAACAATATCAGACACAATATTAAATAAGCAAATAACAAGAACGACCATATTGTTATCGATACAACGCGCGTCCATTATAAGTGGATTCCAATTCGCTTCTAGCGGAGAACAAGCGAAGATAGTAAGAAAAGCGCTGATACTATAGAATATTCCAGTAACAGTGATAACAATTCTAGCACTATACCACATGAAAGGATCGACAGTTCTCTGAGGTGCAAACAAGCGGAGATATTGCAACAGAATAGCAGTCTTAGCTAGAAAATGGGTAGGAGCGTAAAGGACCTGAGCGACGTAGAGCCACTACTTGACAATCAGTTCACGATCAGAGGAACCCATAAACGAGGAGGGACCGGGTAATACATAGTAGACTTTGATGAAGTTATGCATCGGTAGATTCCATTGATGTACACCGGCTCCTTCACCCAAACCCAATCGGGTACAGATGATTTCCGCGATAAGAAAAAGCTGATTGACTATGTCAGAAGGCCTGAAGAAACCATTCTACCTTCGAGATAGCTTACGAAAGATAACGTGGCAAGGTCTAACTTTTTTTATTAGCATTTCGTGTGGGAAAGAAGACTGAAGCGGGATGTCGAACAATCCGTCAAATCCACTTTGCGGACAATGCGCAACTTGGTATACAGGCGTAGAAACAAGAGAGTGCCCGGAACGACAGCGGAAAGTGTGGCGGCAACATAAAACCATGCTTGTTCATCGGAATGAATTGTTGGAAATTGAGAAATGGCTCCTGACGGCGGTTGTAGAGCAGGTTCATGAAGGGGGTCTGCCATGGTGACCGCAGCCATACCGGCCCTTTTTAGATATATGACGAGTATGGAGAGTTGCGTGATGTCTCGTAAGTATGATCGAACCGAGAAGGACAAGCAGCCCAGTAAAAGAAACTCAGAATCGACAATAAGAAGCCTTTAACGATATTTGAGCAAGACAGAGGAGAGGAAATTCGGAGTCAGAAGCCTGAGAATCAACTACGAACAAGGGGCTCCACCATGTCAGCATCATGATTGCATGTGCATGCATTCTTTCGCGCTAAAGAATCTGATAAGTCTCAAAGAGCCTGCGCCTCCTTCACCACACCTCCCTTATACTCCCGCTCCACGACCCTCACCTGTAGGGGCACCGAACAAACCTAGATCATAGAGAGTCAAGGCCAAATTAGCCATCTGAAGGCTTGTAGATGATCTGTTGATTATTCATAGCCTCGTCGTCCCACTCCCAATTCTCACCACCCAGACTATTCTGAATTGAAATACTAACAGAAGCAGAGCCACGGGATGTCGGTAGCCTTATGCAAGCTCATCAGCTCGTCTTCTGTAGTGGCGAGGCACAGGCCCCATGCCTCATGCATTATGCATGACTTAGACATTGGACAATAGCAAGCACATCAATTCGAACTTTTGAGCAAAATAGAGGACATTATTGGATTACATACCTTATACACGACATGACAACTAGTGCTGACTGTTTTTGTTGTTGCGAAAAAGACGATAAGTGTGCGCCAAGGCCAACCCCGCACACAGTATCATGTGAATAGCCTGAGGAAATAGAGGCAGTGCAAGGACCACCGGGCAGCTTGTTAGAGTACGGCGCAGTGAGTTGATGAGGGTAGATCTATGCTACAGAGATACCTAGCTCACGTTGACTCGGTGGACGGGATCTAGCGGAAGTTGAGTAATCGGGGTCTTGAAATGAAATACATACGAGGTTTAATCGCGAGGCTGAGATGCAAACATTTCCTATATCATCGAACATTGTCAGGTTCGAGCGCGCATCGGAGCCCTTGGATACACGACTCGAGGGTGTAGCGCTGACAATACCCACTCTGAGGGCGACTGGGACGATCCAACAGCCCACCTCGATGCCACCGCTCTCGTCAAGGCACCGAAGTTATCAGCTACAGATATGGAAAACTTGTTGCTACTGTCACATCGCGATGCGAGTCTAGCAGTGACGTAAAGGAGATAGAAATAGCATCCATACAGCCAGACTCTTTCTCTGCCAAGCCACGCACAAGTCATCTCGGTCGAAAACGTGTGCTTCACATTCCAGATATGAAGACCTCTTTTTGCTCTGCTATCCAATTGATGCAGAGAGCATCAAGCCACAGTCTACCGACGCCAAACTTACGCAACAGTCGCAGTCTATGTAGGGATGATTGTGACCCCGGTCTCGACACTTTTTACGGAAATGTTCTTTATGCCGGACTCGTCGCTTCAATAATCGGAGTAATTACTTAAGTGGACTTGTTACATTCGTTTTAGGCACTGTGCATCTCATAGTAGATACAGGCTGACCAGGAAGGAAACTGAACATACAGACTACCTGACTGTGATTGATTTGCTTCGCATTTCAGAAGAATTGCCCAATACCGAGATTGGTGAGACACTTCTGAAGATAAAAGGCAAGCAAAGAAAATGAAAAGAGTGAAGGACGAAAGACGTGATCAAATATATTTCAGAGCGTTTAGATCTGAGAACGCTAGTTGTAGTTGGCTTAGCGCCATCAAGAAGACAGAAACGCCGAATCAGACCGAAAAGTCGGATATAGATGCAACCGATACCATTTTCTATGAGAATAACACTATCCTTGATATAGGTTTCTGGGCCGTCCTGCATATTCGACATCCCCCCACGAGAGGTGGATCGTTACTGCGCAAATCAAGCTGCCTCGGCACTGAGCACGCCCGTCAACACCACGATTTGCTGGGCGTCTCGCAAATGATGGAATGCATTGGAGTTGGCTGAATGCATATCCTAGCAATCACTGCCCGGGCTTTCTGCAGGGTCTTACCGGTCTCTCCGCAGAAAAGGTCTCTAAAGCATCCTGACACTGTTTGAGAGGGTTTTGTTCTTTGCTCAATGACATTTCTGACCACTTCGAATATCTTCATGATGATGAAAACCTTCATGCTTTTCTCCCGCAGTCAAGGCATCTTGCATGGAACTACAGGCCTCAAGGATGAGCTTACGGCCGTTGGGAAACTCATTGGTGCCGAAAGACTATTTGCTCTGCTAAATCTCCGCATGATGCAATGTGGTGCAAATCAAAGTGCATGCAGGAGGGTTTAGCGCTCACCTGACGAGACTGGCGATATTAGGCATAGTGACAGTGTAAAGGGTGTCTCTAGTTTCAAGAGCTCAGAGCTCACAGCGCCTACGGCATAGGATCCCCCGCGCTGGTCCTTGTTTGTACTTTTTTCGGTAACCTGCAGTATCGGAAACTACTCTGCTAACTTAGCTGGTCCGGCAAAGACATGAAGCCTGCAGGTGTTTGGCATTTTCGAGGTTGAAGAGGTAAATATTGGTTCATTTCTCGATATCGAAGTATGTGGAAGTTGATCAGTATCCAGTGAAGCTATCAATTGTGGCACCACTCCATTTGACATTCTATGAGAGTGTTGAGTATTTCCATTATCCGCAATGTCGTTTGTAATAGCAACAAGGTATTCTGACAAATTATGGTTCTTAGCATATCCCATCACTTCATCCCCGATGTCGGTCTCCGTTCGCTTAGAGACAACAGGGGCCAATCTCGAGGATCCGTGTTCTAGTCCATGGCCAAGCTGACGCTCACAGGTCAAGCTTACTTGCTCTTATACAACTCGGCTAACGGCATCAATGCAACATGTGCTACATCCATGAGATGCATGTTCCAGACCAGCCCCGGTCATGCCACTTCATTCTTGCCAAGCAAAGCCACATTTCTCCGCATTGTACGAAGTGGGCGACAGTACATACTGTCGTGAAGTATGTGATTCTTCTAGGGGTGGGGTTTCGCGCTTGCGTCTCTCTGCTCTTCTATTAATCTCTCATCCACTCGCTCTGTCTCGCGGACACATCTCCTATTAGTGACCAGACGCACCGGGAGTATATTTTCCAGCATTGTCCTCTCCACTTCCCCACTGGCTCTACCAAACCCAGATACTTCTTCGCGATCTGGGACATTCGACTTCTACCAACACCCTCTCGCCAATTACTAAGATTGCTAGCCCACTATGTCGAAAGATGTCGATTACGCTATACGCACCAAGGCTATAGTTGTTATTGAGGAGGAAGCCTCGACTATATATCCTGCACCTGACGGCTCGAGTACAAAGGATGCCGAGAAGCAGAGCGGCCCTAATGACATACAGTCCGCTACCATTGTATACCAAGAGGAAGCGGGAGACGGCACGGAGACCATCACTCTCGTGACATGGGACGGACCTGGTGATCCAGCGAACCCAATCAACTGGAGTACTACTTCGAAATTTACCAATATCGGTATCGTGAGCGCTTTGACCTTTCTCACGCCCCTCGCGTCCTCCATGTTCGCTCCCGGCATTCCCCTCATTGAGAGCGAGTTCCACAACCACAATGAAGAACTTGCTAGCTTCGTTCTCTCCATTTACATTCTTGGCTTTGCCATTGGGCCAATGGTCCTGGCGCCAATGTCCGAACTCTATGGTGATTCTTCGGAAGGCCAGATGCCATGGTCCTTGTATGCTGACGCTCTATCAGGCCGTCTGTATGTCTATCATGTGTGCAATGTTGGCTTCCTCGTATTCACGGCCGCATGTGCCGTGAGCACAAACATGGGCATGCTCACCGTCTGTCGATTTTTTCAGGGCTGTTTCGGTGCTGCTCCAGTGACTAATGGTGAGCGAGCGAGACACCAGTCCAGTGTGCATATAATTGGCAGGGAACTGACAAAACTTATTCGCAACAGGTGGCGGTACGATAGCTGACTTGGTCGTTCAAGATAAACGCGGTATTGCTCTTGCGATCGCCTCACTCGGTCCTCTCCTTGGCCCTGTCATTGGCCCCGTTGCCGGAGGCTACCTCACCGCTGCTAAGGGATGGCGCTGGGTCTTTTGGACTCTGTGTATTCTCATCGCCTTCTTGATAATATTGTCCGCCCTATTTCTCGATGAGACATACGGTCCTGTCCTCCTCGCTCGTAAAGCTGCTCGCTTACGCAAGGAGACCGGCGACAAGTCTTTGCGTTCAACAGCCTCGATATCTAGACCGAAGCAGGTGTTCCTGAGGAGTATCATTCGGCCTGCTAAGATGCTGATGCTATCGCCCATTGTTCTCACATGTTCTCTCTACATAGGAGTCGCATATGGCTATCAGTACCTACTTTTCACAACCTTCACCACGGTCTTTCAAGACCAATACAATTGGTCCACTTCGATCGTCGGCCTCTCCTTCCTGGGGTTTGGGATTGGCTCTGCGATTGGTCTTGTCGTCATGGGGTTCGCTTCGGATCGGATCCTCAAAGTCATGTCGAGACCAACGACTTTGTCACCGTCCGGTGCCATGAAACCCGAATATCGTCTACCGCCAATGCTCTATGGTGCAGCATTCATTCCCGCCGGTCTCTTCATCTATGGCTGGACAGCACAATACAAGTTGGCGTGGATCGTTCCAATCTTAAGCACAGGGCTGTTCGGCATTGGTAATTTCACCGTCTTCATGTGCATAACGACTTACATGGTCGATGCGTTCTCGATATATGCAGCCAGCGCGATAGCTGCCATCACGATGGTTAGGAGTGTCATAGGTGCTGTGCTGCCATTGGGAGGCCAGAGGCTGTACGATGTGCTTGGTCTCGGCTGGGGTAACAGTCTGCTAGCATTCATCGCAGTTGGGCTGCTGCCGGTCTGCTGGGCGATGACAAAGCATGGTGAGCGTTTGAGGCAAAAATTTGATATATCTAGGCTTTAAAGTGTGCTGCTGGGCTAGGACGATGGACTCAACACTAACGGCCTTGGCGGAGCTGTGGGGAACCATGCAAATGAAAATTACTGATTTGTAGAAAGGTGCAGAATCAGAATTGTTGTTGAAACAAAGTAATGTGGTTGTTTACAAGCTGAAAATCATCTGCATAACAGATATGGGGTATTCATAGCTGAACATCAGCGTTGTAGCCTAGCAGCACGGCTGATTGTACCTCTGATTCTTTCCGTAAAGAAAGATAGCGCAAGGCACTCGCTGGAATTTGCCCGCGAGCCCCTGATTGTCATCGTCCAAAGGTCCAACATCAAAGTCAATGAGGGCCTCTGTTGCACTCCATACCCAGCTCGGTGTTTTGTACCTGCAATTTGTAGCGAGCTTAGGTGAGATTTGCTCTGAACCATATCCACCCCGAATTACCTTCTCAGTCTGCTCTACTCACATTTTTTGATAGTCTTCTACCCGACGGTAACGATTACCACACACAATGTCGAGAACACTGCCAGGCCGATCTCTGGCTCTTCAGATGCGACTACCTCCACAAGGCTCTGGCTGCTCTGAGCACAACAAACGCTACATAATTTGTGCCGTGTCCCCGAAACACGGCAGATGTGCCTTATGCGCCGCAATATCTACGCCCAAAGACAAACGCCAGCTCCCTTCAGCAGCGGCTGGCCTTGTGCGGGTCATGAAGAAACGCAAAACGCTCCTCCGCCACAGTTGGTTTGGTTTTGAAACGTCCGTAGAATAAGACGCAGCACGCCAAGAAAACTCGCATCGAGTTGCTCATTCTTGATTGATTACAAAGCTCAGAATCTGCAAGCTTGTCGTTGGTACCTCTACTTCCAAGTACTACCTGATGCTGTATCTACTCAGCCAAGGAACGAGGCTACTTTATTAGGTGTGAGGCACGATTAACGCTTCAAAAGCGCCCAGACCACCTGGCTGAATCACAATATCACATCAAAGTCCTTTGCCAAAGCCATCAGGTTGCTGTTCCTAAAGCAAACGTTGTCGTTTTGATTAAGTGAATAAAGCCACGAGAGGAAGAGGTGTACCAGCCACGAGAAAGCAAGAAGCAAGATGCTGATGGGAATCACTTCCGTGCATGGTCCTTTCATGTCCCGTCCCACGCAAAATGCCAAGGGGAACGCCCATACAAGAGCCAAGACGAATCAGAAGGACGATTAGGCCGGGGAATTCCGTCATAAGTTTCCTAGACCGAATAACCTTGGTTCTAGACATGCCTTGCAGAAAGAGTTCATCGGTGCTGCTCTTATCAGTTGACCCTCCAGATCTTTAAAAAATCGGTCGATCCGAACTTCACGGCAAAATTTGGCTATCACACCATCCATCCCCGCACGTGGCTCTCCCACAATCAACCAATCCATCGGTGTAAGTACTTGGCCAAGGCAGCTTGAACTACAGCCTCGTAGAATCAGTCTACAATGATTGCCAGTGCGCCGCAGTCATGGGTGCGCCCGCTGTCTTGAAACACGGCGATAGGTGGTCAGCAATGCCTCATTGGATTTGCCCATTCGACAAATGGCTCCGTGTCTGAGAGAATAAATCTGCGTGCTTCTTGTTATTGCAACTCTCTACATTCCCGGTCTTGCTTGTTGGGTTATTTGCTAAATTGAAAAAACAACTATTGTGATGGCACCCCCCAAGTCTCCCTCAGCCGACCAGCAACAAGATGAGAAGCTTCTTGGTACTCCTGACGTAGGCACAGAACTGGAGAGCCAAGAGCCTGCATCGGACGATCACAAATCCCCGACCAAGATCGAAGGCGCCTTGTCAGACCTTCTCTATTGCGCATTGTTACCATGCGTACTGGTGGTCCTAGTATCAACCACGCTGCTCGCCATTATCTTCACCCATCGAGTAGACCTTGATCCAGGCTGGCATTTACTGGAAGCTCCTAGCGCTGAAAATGTCTTCCACTCCTCCTTAATGAATCGCACCCTCAAACTTATGGCGACAGGAGGAAACGCCGCTTACTATGTTCGTTACAATCCAGCCATTTTGGCGGCCATTGCATCATGGACGAGCAAGATAATTCCCTTCTTCACCAGCTCTTCGATGGCTGTCATTGCCTTTTTCGCGGGTCGTCGTATTTTGCATGCTACAAGGGACAACGAAACTAGCCAGTTGCCGACACCTCACCAATTGTCAATTTTGATCAAAATGCTGAGTTGCGCCGGTGCTTCGCCCTTGTGGGATACCATCCTGTATAAATGGCAAAATCATGCACAGCTTGTCCAGCCTATCCCTCTAACATTCGGAGCGCTAAGTTTTGTCCTCATCGTCCCGTAAGTCTTGATGTTCTAGCAAAATGACTTTCCTCTCTCTCTCTCTCTCATTCTTTTGCCCTGTTCCTTTTTCCTTCGCCCCCTAATACGCAATTACAATGTCGACCTCATCGGAACTCAGCGCTGTGATGACAGAGGACTGTGCTTCTTCTATGCATAGAGCTGATCTTTATCTCTGCAGACTTCTCATTGGAGCTGCAGACACCTGGTTTGCGACTACAACAAAACCTATGATAAAGGAGCAACTGACTCGCCACCTCACTCCCATAAACGCCTATGGACGCGGACTGGACTCTAGTGTGTGCGCTGAAGACAGCTGGGTTCAAGCACCCTGCCCTTCCAACTTTCAAGCCATGTGTAGCTATCCTTGTAGTATTACAACTTGGAATGTGACAGCAGCTGGAGATGTAAGATTGAAAGAAGGAATCAAGAGGGCCCAGGAATCCGCCGAAGTACTGCTCGGAAATTCAGATACCAACGTCATCCAAAAGACTTCCTTTCAAGGTTACCAGCAAGACAGTGACGCGCAGCAGTTTTATTTCCTTGGCGATGTCCAGAGCGGACAATGTCTCGACTTCCTTGCAACCACCATAGCTGTCACGACGCGATGCGAGCTTGTGACACAGGATTGCCAATTGAACTCCACCGGTCCAGGATTTTCGTGCTTCGGCTATCAATCCCCTTCATTTACCTATTCTGGTGAAGTTGGAATAGACCCGACGGCATCGATGGCTTCTGATAACATGACCACGACCATGGTCGGCATTCAATTCTTCAATGATTCCGCTCTTCAGAATCCAGTCGGGTTTGGGAACCAATCCACGGAGCTATTCGTTGCCCAAAATCCAGTCCACTTCCTGGCCTGGTCTAAAGGGTTTCCTCCTGTTGACACTTCAAACACAAAATTTGACGAAATGAGGCAAAACAAGTTCCTGCAGGTTGATACATCCGGCGAAAACGTGTTCGTCTTGAAATGTTCCACTTCAATATACAGCACAACGTATGCCTGGGTGAACGGTACAATCCTTCAGCGAAATCAGACAGACGCGTTCTACCCATCACTTGCTTTCTACCCATCACTTGCGCCAGACGTGTACGGTGCCATTTTCAGCGCCCCTTTCGCTATAAATTCGGCCCTGGGCCATCTTTCCCTAGAGAATGCTGCCGCTCTCGCTGCATACAAAATTAGCCCACAGGATCTCAGCAAAGAATTTGCGGATGGATTCTCTCGCGCCGCTGTTGCCCTATCCGCTGGCATTATGAGCCCCGCTACAAACCTCCTCGAGCAATCCCGGAGCAATACCGAACTCCTGACCTCCGTTCCTAAAATCCCCCTCTATGTCCTCATCGGCGTCATGGCTCTATACGCGCTTGTCTCCTTCATCCTCGCCGTCTTAGCATACCTTCTAATGGATCTCTCTGAAGCCCAACAAGTTCAAGCACGACTTACGGTCGATGGCCTTGTAGCGGAACTTTTCGAACCTGCTGTGAATCAGGAGCAGACGGTCACGACGATTGAGCAGCTGTACGATGAACATAAACCTAAGAAGAGCCAGGAGGTTGGAGAAGAGGAGGAGATCACTAAAGTGGGCATAAAGAAGAGTGGGTCTGGAGGGTGTATCTGGGTTGTTAAGGCGCAGAAAGCGTAGACGACGCTGAGAATCAGGGGACGTGCTGGAGACGAAGGCTCATAATGCTCCTGGGAGTGGAGGACTCTGGGTGCAGCACGGAAGGACTGCGACAGGTTGGTGAAGTTTATGTGATGTGTGTCAGCCCAAGCCTAGTCTAGAGTCTAGGCTTGGTCTGGCGCTGCTGGACTGGACCCCCTACTGTGAGTTATGCAACGAATTTCCCTTCTCTTTTTTCCCTTCTTGTACGATACCGTATGAATGGTATAGAGAGTAGCAGTTTGACACGCCGTTGATAATCTTTTACTAGACCATGATCATATCAATTCATTCGCAACTCAAAGGTGAACAATTTGGAGACACCTTTGCGTCCAGAGTGCATCAGCGCTGTGACTTCTATTGTCATGAAGATACAAGATATCGCTACCAAAACTCTCCTTGACAGTTCTTGTCAAGGAGTTATATCAGAGAAGAAGATTTTCACGATGATCATTATCAACTACTAACTCAATAGTAGAACCGATTAAAAAGTATAACCAATTTCCCGGCGTTCCAGCATCACCTTGGCTAATATTCTATGTAATACAGTAAACCTTGGTTATAACGAATCCGGATGCAACGAATACTTGGTTCTAACGATGACCCCGCATGGAAAGTATTATTTTGTATATAAAATAACGAATTTTTTGCGGGCATTCGTTATACTCGAGTTGTAATTTATATATTTTACCTACTAAAAAGTAGTATTTAAGGCAAAATTGCTATGTATTTTAAAAACATTATATTTTTTTTTCCGGAACTTTAGGTAAATTTTAGAAATGTTATACTATTCTAGGCTTAGCGCCGTTTGGACGTAACGAATATCTGTTTTTAACGAAGTCCCCGCGTGGAATCTGAAATTCGTTATAACCAAGGTTTACTGTATAGGCCTCGAAGCTTCTGTAGCGTCGACAACTCCTCCCAACATGGCACACCTCTCGCAGAGCTATTTGTGTAAAACCATGAACCAGTTGCTCTGTGAAACAATTTCGTTCATTCATCTCATATCCCAAATCTCTCGGAAACCGCCAAGATGCCACTTCAGGAGCCACCTTGCCTCTGATTCTGGGCCAATCTCCTTTCAATCTCCGGCATGGCGTCTTGGGCCATGTTGCATAGCAGTTTTATCATCTCTGTTCAAGTACCCAGATGTCAGCCGGTCAACTCACAGCGTGGAAGTTATACCACCAGGCCAGGACAGGATATGACTCACGGTCAGTGAAGCTGGGACGTTCACCTGATGCTTCGATAGCTGCGTCGGCTCGAACTTTAAACATGTTTAGCATGCTTTGCGGACCACTGATGTACTGGGATTGTCCTGTGTGCTCTGTCTCGGTTTCATCAAGATAGGATTCCGCGTTGTGGTCTTGGTTGTTCCCGCTCTGTTGCCTTTGACATTCTGCCAAGCGGCTTTGTGAATTTGCTACTCCTTCTCTCCTTTCTTGCATGGTTGATCCTCTCTGTTCCTCTTTGTCCGCCTTGCTTTCCGATCCCAGACTTTCATTGGACAGCGGTTGAGGACCTGCAATGGGACTTGGGGGCGCTTGCGTGGCTCGTTCCATGTTGCTATTAGGCACCGACCCCGGTCCCTGCCCTTCCCCCACTGTTCGGTCTTTGGGAATCGTCTGCTGTGATGTGTCCTGAGATTGGGAATGCGGGATGTCATGGGCCGGTCTCTGCTGTGGGGGCCCTTGCGGGTACAAAATTTGTGGGTTAGGAGGCATGGAGCCTGGAGATGGTTGCTGAGAAGCGACTCGAATGTGTGGACTTTGTGCATTAGGAGGCCTGCGAATTTCAGATCCTTGCTTCGGCGCTTCTTGTAGTCGTCGAGCTGGAGGATGTTGCGGCGTGGCATTTGCTGGCTGCCTTTGCTGTGAAGTTATCTGGGCGTGTGCAGCTTGAGGATGTTGCGGCACGGTACTTGCTGGTTGCCTTTGCTGTGAAGTTATCTGGGCGTGTGGAGCTTGAGGAAATTGAGGTATCGCATCCTGAGCGTGTTGCGGAGTGCTCGGGGCATGCGAGGGTTGTTGATGTTGAGACATCGTGTTTGGGGGATGTGGTTGAGCATTTCGAGGGTGCTGAGGCTGAGGAGGGTGCTGTGAAATGCTTTGACGGCGACGAGATTGAGATTGCGGCGGTATTGTCGTTGAATATCTTTGTTGTGCAGATCCTTGAGATCCTGGAGGCGGCACTGGGTTTCGAATTGGTGCTTGGCTCCTCTGGTTGGTGCCTAGACTTGGACTCGGCTTTTTCTCTGGACGACTCTTATACGTTGCCGGGCCATCTGAGGAAACTCTTGGTGGAGATGGGGTTGGAGATAGGTGGGACTGTTGATTGCTAGAGGGTCCGCGACTGTGACCGGGTTGCAACCCCTGAGGGACTGGTGGATGGCGTGGAGGCTCGACTGTTGAGGGCTGACTCTGATGATTTGCAGAGAGTTTGTTGGATCTTCGATCATTCGCAGCTGGATGCGGACCGAATTCTTCTGATGGGTGAGTTGCTCCCGCACCAAGATGAATTTTGCTCGGCACTTGCTGACTATCATGATTGACCGTGTTGACGATGCCATTACCAGGTCGAGGAACGTTTGATCTGGGATTGAATGCACTGTTTCTGGATTCTGCATGGTCAAGTGCCACCCTCCCAAGTCCTCCAGCTATCGCAGTAACCTTGGCGGCGAATTGTTCAACCTGCTCCAGCCCATGCTCGACAGACTGACCTGCCGCTTTGGCTCCTCTGCCTAAGTCTTGTTCACCTCTGTGCAGATGATCAGCTGCTTTGAGGAAACCCTGTTTCAGATCATGCTCTTCCTTGCGGATGTCTTGATCTAGCCTAGAGCGAGGCAATCCGTGTTCGAGCTTGTGGAACTCACCCACCAGTTGGTGCTCGACTTTCCGAGCTTCTTGCCCAAGTCCTCTGTTAGCCAACTCATTCTCGATTTTATGGATGTCTCCCACCAGGTTCGCCTCCCCTTTTCGGATCTCTTGCCCTAGTCCAACATGAGGCAACTCGTGCTCAAGCTTGCGGACCTCTTCCATCAGGTCATGCTCGTCTCGTCGAATATCCAGGCCCAGCACAGTACGTGAAAATAACTTCTCGGCCTTGTGGGCATCTTCTATCAGATCATGTTCTCCAGTTCGAAGGTTGTGCGTGACATTCGTATCGGGTAATAAATTCTTCACCGCATGAGCCGCTCCTTGGAAGCCAGCTTCTAGGCTATGGTCATCTCTTCTGAACTCTTTTGCTGTCTGGCCACCTAATATGTGCAACTGTGCATCAATCTTGCTCTTATTATCTCGAACATCTCGCTCAAATCTTTGCTTGTCTTTCTGGAGTTTGCCTCGAATGTCGCTACTAGCTGATCGGATTTCGCCTTCCGTCCTGCGACTGGCTCCTTCAAGGTCAGCTCCGAGAGCATCCTCATCTCTCCTCAGAGAAGCTTCGCGGCTCCTAAAGGTCTGCTCAGCCCGTCCTTCAACTTTGTGAAGTATGTTTCTCGCATCCTGCCCCCCTTCACTCGGAACTTTCCCCACTGCATTCATACTAGTGTCGTCACTCAATGCTCGAGCGCCCAGGTGCACCTCATTTTCGAAGCGATGTTCGTGGGCTATAAAGTGATCCTGTCGACCGTTCGAGTCCTGGTAGGAACGCATTCGAGAGAGACCTTCTTGGAGACCTCTACTGTCAATGTGAGGGTCCCCTTGCAACTTTTGCAGATATCGTTCGATGCTCGCGTCATCGGCACGGTCGTCAGTCTGCAGTGAACCACGTACGCTAGCTTCCTCTTTGATCCGTATGTCGGCTTCTGTGGTGCGCATTTCTTTGTCTGAACCTTCATCCTGGTCTCCCTCTCCCACATCGTGTCGTTGAGAGACGCCAGCTAACTGTTTGAGCATCGCCCATCGAGCTTTCGTTTCGGCGCTGACCTTAGGCTTCGGGCTTGGACTTCTCGCACGACGCTCAAATCCAGATGTTGACATTAGATAAGTTGGGTCTAGTCGCTCGTTAGAGCCACGACCTTGGACTGAAAGGCTGTTCTTGCGAAGGGGTTCATATTTATACTCGATGTCCTTGTCTGGCATGAGATTTGCCGGTTCATCTTGATCGCTGGTTCCATAGGGATGGTCTGAATACCCACTTGCGTGCGGATCCACCGAGCTCGGGTATCGGGACCGTTTCAAATTAATGACTTCGGGCTGTGATTCTTCGCTTGAGTCATAAGGCTTGTCTTTTAGGTTGCTGTGTTTGTCGCTGTCACCGAAGACGTGACTCGAAGAATAACCGGGGACTGAAGGTGTGGATCTCGTTTGCTCACGGGAGTCATGAGAAAAATCAGAAGTCCTGAAACCGTGACCTTTCTCATATGATTGGCCCTCAGACTGCCTCGAGATCACACTTGTTGATCCTTGCCCGTTGCTATCTCTATGACTTTGATTTGAAAAGCTATTCGCGCGGAAATCTCTCGAGACGGAGCTTGCAGACAGGTGACGTTCCAATCCAATTGTATTTGAGCTATTGGTCGTGTGCCATCGCGCAGACGCAGCTCTTTCAGGGGATTCGAATTGTGATCCAGCGTTGAAGTTCACTTGGTGAGTATCATTGCCCACAATGCTCTGGTCATCCATGTCGAAAGGTTCCTTCATTCGTGTTTCAATTGGAGTCGAATCATGCATACGTGTGGGTATCTTGGTTTGTTCTCCCTTGGTAATTTCTAATGTGCTCGGAGTCTCATGTAAAGTCAGGAAAACTGTGTCTGGGTCTGGATCTCGACCTCGATAGAAGCGGTCGCCTAATCTATTCGGCTTACTACTACGCAGTGGCCAATCTATTATGAGGCCTGTAAACTGATTCTGGTGTCTACGAACTAGAGGAAAAATTTGTGGCGATAGTGGCTAGAAATGTGCCTATTCGTAGGTAGGTTGTATAGTGCAGATTGAGTCAGCTTACAACATAGGTACCTAACCACCCAACACACTCCAAATCTTACTTTCTCGCTTATCTTTAGCGCATACTTCATATTCAGCTACCTCATCTCAGCACGATGGTATCTGGCATGCCTTTCTACTCACTCAGTCTGAAGTCATACAACTACTCAATTGTGGTGACTAAGCTGTTCGCCAACCAACAAGCTGATTTCAGCTACTACATCCCCACTGCTGACAAGGGCTCATAGAGCCTCATCGGCGGCCTCCTAGTCTAACGCATATGCAATTCCATAGACTATAGACCATAGGCCATGGAGGCGCCTCCTTCTAGAACGCGTAGTCAGCCTCTGACCGAGGTGCACTATCTTGGGACAATGTTGTCTGGCTCTCTACCGTATTGGCATTTTCTGAATCGTATAAAGATCACCATCTGGGCCGCCTCTGAACATCTCCCCATCTTATAACTTCACTGATTCTCATTCTCAATCATCACGGATTCTCCAGCCCTTCTCTCACCACCTCTTCCACGAACAAATTCTCACAGAAGATCCACTTCTAGAAATTCTTTAGCCCGTCACTTGATCCTTCAATCTCAACTTTCCAAAAGAATGTCTCAATACGGTCGCCAACAGCCCTACGGTCAGCAAGTGGGCCAAGACGAGTATAGCCAGCAGGGTGAAAACCAAGGTTACGGCCAACAAGAAGAACAAGGCTATGACCAGCAACTGCAAGGCGAAGATCAATATGGCCAACAAGACCAGAACGGCTATGGACAGGAGCAGCAAGAGCAGCAAGATCCAAGCCAGCAGGGCTACGGCCAGCAAGCATTCGGACAACAAGCCTTTGGCCAGCAAGAACCACAAGGCCCCATGACCGGGCCACAAGGTCAGCAAAGCCGCCAACCTCCCAGCAAACGCCCTGGCCAGCCCGCCCAGCCCGGCGCCATGACCAAACGCCAGCCCGAGACTGGCAAACCCGAGACTGGAAAACCTGAAGCTGGCAAACCCGAAGCGGGCAAACCAGAAGCCCCCAAGCCAGTGGACAAAAAGAAGGAAGAAGAAACCAAGGGCGCAAAGCAGGTAGCCCCCAAGCCCGTCAGCAAGTCTGGCAGGACCTACCACAAATCCCACCACAACGCCATGTATCACCAGAGCAGAGTCGGTGAGTACCTTTGACAACAACCGTCTTTTTTCCCATACGCGCGTACTGACACCCCAAACAGCCCTCAACGGCTTCACACCCGAGCACATGGAATCCTTCATCCACCTCGGCACCTACGCTCTCGGTGCCTTGGCCAACCAGCACGGTCTCGCTCCCGACGCCCTCCATCCCGAAGGCGAGGAGTGACTCTCCCACCTCCGAGGACTGCCCCAGCGGCTCCGTCTCCGCCTGGGTATCCTGCTATCCTTTGAAGGATGGACGGCCAGACAGGTCGTGCTGGGGTGGGGATTGACGGTCTTTTGCATGAGTTTGGCGACGGTGCTGTTGTTGACGCTGCTGTTTACGGCGCATTTGCTGCTGCTGGGAGTGATTGTTACAATGTATTTGCGTGGATCTTTGCGTGGCCGTAGGGCGAGCGGGGAGAGAAAAGCGCGTTTGTAGATAGTAGATGGATGGATTGGTTTTGGCGGTGCAATGGTATCTTGCTTTTTTACTTACCTTGATCTTCTTCTCTACCCATATCTTTTCGCCCAGGTGCTCACGGCCAAGACTCTGCATTCTCTTTCGCTGAGTCTTACCGGAACAACCATGCTCACCCGCCACCCACACCCATCCCGCACGAAGAGCCCAAGGTCCCCCTCATCCAACGCTCCAAACCCAAGCAGCACATTCTCCAAAAGGGATAACGCTCACAGCAAAGACGCCCCGTCGGACGGCGCTGATTGCTAAGCCAGACACCAACACTCCTCGCGTATTGTTATCAGAAAGGCACAGTAAGCGCTAGAGCTCGCTTATACGGGTACAGTAGGTGTCTGTTTGGCGGGGAAGCTTACTGTGCTCCAGGTTCTAGATGCTCGTCTGAGGATGGTCGGATTGTGGGTCTAGACATAGGCAAGGGGGTTTAAGGCAATTCAATGATGATGATGTGGAAGCAAAAGTGGAACGCACAGTTGCAAGGTGATTGCAGAACATCAGCACACACATCTTTGACCTTTTGAAGATATCCCTCCCCTCACACCCGTCTTCCACCTCAAGACGCCTTACCGGTCATTTCATCCTCTGCTCCCAACTCATTAGCCACGCGATCCCCATATCATCTCCCCTAGAACAACTCTTACCAACTCATGACTTCTTATATGGAGCCATCAAGTTCTTGCCTTTGTCCGTTTTGCTCTTGTTCGGGTGCCGGGCGGGAGTGGGAGAAGGTGTAGGAGCAGCGGGCGCTGGTGCCGGTACTGATGGCGATGTTGGTTCTTGTTTCGGCTGGTGGTCGTGGCCTGCGATGCCTTCTATGAGGCTAGAGACGACCGGTTTCATCATGGGCGCGAGGAGGCCGGCCAGAAGTCCTGCCATTGCAATTGGATATGGAGAGACTCGCTGTGTGAGTCTTGCGAAAGTGAAAGACTTGTAAAAAAGTGGCTTTGTGAGGGAGGCAAATTTGGAATGTAGTCATTTGTGAGGAAATAGAGTCAACAAGGCTTTATAGTCTACATGTCAAGAATGAATAGACAATGAATAGAGCTGTAGTAGTATATCTTCTAAGCCCATGGCACTATCAGCAACATTTGCTGCTGCTCCATAGTGGCGCAAGAAATCCCTTCTCAGCCGTGTATCTATGTAGTCATCAACTGAGACCTGAGTAAGACGCCCCCGCGTGGCATTCTTTGACGATGCAAGTGGAACTTGAATAAAAACATTGAAGATAAGATGACAGCTATCAGCTTATCCGGAAAGCCCGAGTCTTATGAATACGATAGCACAAGGAGAGACAGGAATACGATGGAGATCAAAGGTGTCATGCCCGGATATCACGATACGTGGTTGTTTTTCGTCATCAACAAGAGTGGCGCTGAGACTGAAACTGTTTCTACTTGCTGGATAATCGATTGGGACCGCAATTACTGACGCCCGCTTAGGCGTTATTCATCTGATCATACTGTGCAGCTCACTCTGGCGGCTCATATGGTTTGACGAGCATCTCGCTGAAACTGCGGTGCATTCAATTGTTAGCTGTATGACAAGAAGTCTATACGAAATAGGTCCTCACCTTTCCAATTTCTCCTTGCCTCTGACCTCCTCCACCAGCAACGGCATCTTGACGACATGGAACTCATCATAAAGCTCCTCAATCTGCTCTAGATACTTCTTCTGCATCTTTCTCCTTGAGTTGCATTGCTCGCAAGGATTGTTCTTCTTCGGAAATAGCAGCTGATTTACCACAATGGCGTGTGTGTCGATTTCGTATGACGAAAGCTCTTGGATCATGCGCTCTGTCTCGTATAATGACAAGAACTCTGGAATACAGACGCATACGAAAGTTGTCATGTCTGGGTTCTTGAATTGCGTATTAACTTCTCCAATGGTCTCCCTCAAGGTCTCCATCTTCGCGATGACCTCGTCCAGATTCTGTCCACCAGGTAGTCCGCCTCTTGCGCCAATGACCGAGTTGAGCATAGGTCCGAATTGCGTAGATAGCTGCGAGATTTTTGCAAGTGCTTTTTCCATCACTGTTGGGAATTGTAGGAATCGTAGAGTGTGACCTGTAGGTGCGGTATCGAAGATAATGGTTTCATATGAAAGCGATTTGACCTGCTTCAGCACTTCTGCGAAGGACATCGCTTCGTCAACACCAGGTATCTGCAAGATCAGTCATTTACCCTATTAACATATGATTGGTATCGCATCCCGAAACTCACGCTGAATGCCAAATCCTGCATCATCCCTCCCATTCCCCCAGTCTGGGCCATAATCTCCTCCGCCCCTTCGCCGCCCTCTTTCAGGAGATCTTGTATGCTCCCATTCGGATCGATCTCCATGGCGCTCAGGTTGGTGAAGCCATCAATCAGTCTCGCCTCCTTACCGAATTTCTGGCTGAAAGCATCGCTAAGATTGTGCGCGGGGTCTGTGGAGATGAGGAGAACGGATTTGCGGACACGGGCGAGTTGGATGGCAAGGGAGCAGGAAGTGGTGGTCTTTCCCACACCTCCTTTGCCGCCGACGAAGATCCAGCGGAGTGTCTTTTGTTGTATGATTGATTCGAGAGTTGGGGCGAGGTCTTCGGAATCGGCGTCGACTGTTGCAGACATGTTGGTGAAGGGTAGTGTCAGATGTAAGCTTGGGTGATGTTGGCAGAGTCAAGATGATGTTGACGGCGATGTTCTTCTCCAAGGGACTGTTGTTGGGGCGTAAAGTAGTGACTTTGAGGGTTGGATGCTGTGACGTAGTTTTGTGAATGAAATCAAAGTCTGGAGCACGGGATCATCCACCAATCCGTGGCCAGGCTCTCGTGGCTCTGGACCCCGCCAGAGCGGCAGCAGCCTTCTCACGCCAACGCCCCTCTGGATATTTAACATGATCTTAAGGTCGTTCTGAACTACGAGAGGTCTTACAGGCCATTACATCCTTTTTCTTTCTCTCTCCTCATCTGTCCGCTGTCAATCGCAACATGGAAAATCCCAGCCAATCCCAACCTTCCTCCACTTCCTCGCCACTCCCAGCGTCCACGACCGATACCAACAAACCCAAGGATCCCATAACCTGCCACGTCCTCGATCTCGTCAGTGGTGTCCCTGCCCCTGGCCTCTCGGTCTCCCTCACCCTCCTCAAGCCATTCGGTCCCTCCGCCGCCTTCAAGGCTTTCACCAACGCAGATGGTCGAATCTCGAGCTGGGAAGGGCCGGACGGCCCATCCTTAGCCGAAATATTCGAAAATCTACATGAGCATCCGGATGGTGGTATGGTATGGTCGTTGAAATTTGAAACGGGAATATATTACGGGCCGGGTAATACTTTTTTCCCAGAGGTGGAGGTCAAATTCTTTGTTTTGCCCAACAGGGGACATTATCATGTGCCGTTGTTGCTGGGACCGTGGAGTTATACTACGTATCGAGGGAGCTGAGATGGTGGCTTGACCGCAACGAGCGATCCATGTGTTGGGAAATGTGTGTGAAAGAGTTCTTGGATGCCCGCCCTATGTTGGAGACGTGTCAGATGTCAATCGTTCTTTTTGATACATAAGTGCCAATTTTGCCCTCCATACTCACTCTTCACCGACAGCCATTGTGACCAGCATGAGGTGAGCTTCAATGGACTTCGTTGCTACTGTGAGGCTTCTCGCGGTATTGTGGTCATGACGTGCCTGCTTCAGCAATGTGCAAGGCTCGAACGGTCTTTCCATAAACACCATTCACCGCCAATGTACGTGTATGAAGAAAACATTTGGAAGAGACATCCCCTTGATCCCCTCCCTTAGGAAGCCTTGCAACATAAGGCGTCCCCATTCGCGCGGCCGAGGGGCATCGATTCCCGAGCTGGTGAGGCTCTTGCGGCTCTAGCACACTATCACGGGCAATCATGCATGACCGAAATACTACCATGAGACGCGATGGTGATGTTTGTGAAAGCAGATCTTCATCCTTTTCGGATTGTATACTCTTAGAGTGCCACCGAAGATCGCCGCCATCAGCCCTGCTCGCGAGGCGGCCAATGACGGGGCGGTACTAGGTAATCTTATGGTGGGGACTAAATCCAACCAATTTTATATTCTGTGCGATTCGAGAACTTGCACCCGAAGAAAGGTGTATGCTGTTTGAATACAGCTTCTCGCCCTGATATACGTGGCAAGTAAGGAGTGGATATGGTGTGGCGGCTTGGAGCAGCACGCTGACAATCGGGATTCGAGACGCGGGTGCTTACAAGCTTAGATAATTGACTTGAAAGCAATGTTCGCATGAAATGGCATGCCAGACTTATACATCATGGCTCACGACTGAGTGTCGACGCCCTAAGAAAAGGTCTGGATTTGGACATCTCTACTGACCATGCAGTATCTGTCTCTCTTCCATCTCAATAAGCCTGTCCAGGGCGGCGAACAACTCCATTCATACAAAAGGGGATTCCCTCTCCTCTTACTTTGACTTTGATCTATCTACCTTCTGCGACCATACAGCTCCAACGATGCCTTCAACATACTCAACCTCCAGCAGTAATGCCTACACCACCTACTTCGTCCCTGGCTACTGCATATCCCGACACATAATGTTCACCGTATGGCTTGTCTCAATGCTACTTTATCCTAGGTTATGAGACATGTTCTGAGAGTGGTGTCTTTACTCGATCTTTGATACCACTTCCAAACTGTCTTGTAACTTCCAATGGCATTCTCATGCAGACATGCTGACTCAGGAACGTCTGGTAGCATATTCAATACCATCTTGGTCCTTATGTCTCCGTACGACCATTTACCTACCAGCAAAGGGAGGGGTATTTGGTCAGTAATCCTGGTAGTGCGTTGACCAAGGTAGGCATCCTTCCTCCAGGATCAGCGGTGAAGCCGCTGACGTATACACAGAGCCAGATAGAAGACCTTCAGTACATGTCCCGGCAGTATGAGCAGCAAGAGGCTGAAAGAATGATAAGAGCGAGCGGAGCTTTGGACCGAGCTGATGTCTACATCAATCGGCCAATACCCGTCCAACAGCGTTATGGGCACTGACGCGGACTGGTGAAGCGGAATCTAGAAACTACCTTACGTGTACCTTGCAATTAGATGAAGCAGCCTCAGGGGAAAGTCCCGATTATCAATCACCATCTACGGTCATTGCTCGCATACTATGTAGCCGATCCCGACGGCACGCCCCATTGCGATCTCAAGCTTCCATATTACATACCATCCACACACTATTCCCAACCATCTCTTCAACAAACATTACCATCTCCCCGCAATCCCAGTCGAACCCCCCATCTTCCTCACGTTCCTCTCACTTCTAAATACCTACGACTCACACAGCCTACCGTTATCTCCGTAAGACCGCTTCATTAGTCTTTCCTCCATACCACGATATTCCCCTCCACACCCTTCCCCATCTCCAATCATCATGGCTGTTCCTACCTCTCAAGTCCCCGCTTCCTTTCGTCCTCCAATACACCTTCGCCTCCTTTTACCCCACTTACGCACACCACTTGCAATCCGTTCACATACCTGGGCGTCCGTCTGCCTACAGCTACATCCATCATCGCCACCAATCTGCCCATCACACATGTAATCACCTCTTCGACCACCTACTCACGCTTCACCTCCATCGCAGACTTAACCCCGGCGACCCTAACACTCCTGCTGGAACCATTGTCCCTAACCTCTCTCCCATCATCCTTTCCCTCCATGCTGCGCCTCGCCTTGCCTTACCTCTGGGCCCAGGCTCTGCAAGAACCCATGGCAACTCTCATCTCACCTCACACGAGACCGCCTCAGCCGTCAGAAACCCACATGTGCTGGAACGCCTCACGAGGCAAAGGAAGGATGACCTGAGGCACACTCCTTTCTAGTTTGCGTAATCAGTTCAAAGATTAGGAATCGACTCGGCACGTGTGATCCGAGCAAAAGTACGTCGACGATGGCCTCCCACCACCAACCCGTGCTGACACTGTTCATCCCAGCACGCCCGACAGAGCACACATCATCCAAAAAGCACCACCTTACTCCCCCGTCACGCCCATCAGCCGCCTCACCTGGCGCTTCCACCCATCGACACAAGGCGCCTATGGAAGCAACGTCGTGGTCCCCGGTACGAGGACGAGAACGAGAGCGATCTGGCGCCTCACTGGGATTCCAGTGGTGAGAATACAGGCATGCGCCTCGAGGGCGAAACAAAGAGTCGCCGAGATACGGGGGGGGTGAGAGTAAGGGTTGTGCCTGCGAAAAGAGTGCTGACAAGGAGTCGATTCTGCACTAGTGTATCGCGCAGTCAGGAGATGCGATTGTTCTGCTCTTGAACACAGAATTCTTCCTTCCTCTCTAACAAAAAAAAAGACCAAGTCAACTCAAAATATTCATTCATCAACTTTTCATCGTATTCCGAAACAACAATAATACTACACTATATACACCGCTCCCCCCGGCTCTGACCCTCCACCCATCAACAAGCCCCAACAACCTCATACACCACCTCCCCCAACGCCAACCCCACCGGCACTCCCGCCGCCGCCGCCGCAAAACTGACCTCCCTCAGCCCCTCCCATCCCGGCCCCATATCCAGCCTCTGCATTCCCGGCTCCACGGTGACCGATCTCTCGGTCCCCGAAGCGGCCCCCGAGCCGGGACCCCCGGCCCCGATGCCGGACATTTGCACCGTGCAGTTGTTAGCTGCCGCCACGTCGGCGCAGGAAAGGGTGAGGGAGTACACGGAGAAGGAGAGGAAGTTGGGGGCGAGGGATATTTGTTTGGGCTGGGAGGCTGGCGGGGCGAGGAGGTGGGTTGGGGGTGGGAGGGGGGATGTGGAGTTGGAGGG
>JAEUBB010000084.1:34489-65701 GCA_018257885.1 Parmelia sp. 050094
GTGTTCCCGCCGCCGAAGGGATGGTAGCCTCTGGTGTGGTGGAGCATCTTGTCGTCGAGGAAGCGGCGGTGGTCGAAACGGTTGGCGTCGGAGCCGAAGATGTCTTCGTCGGTGTGGAATTGGCGGAAGGGGCCCAGGAGGGTTTCGCCCGGGTGCACGGACTTGCCGCTGATGGTCGTTTCGACGGTCACTTTGCGGGCGATGGCGGCGTTGTTGTAGAGGCGGAGGACTTCGTGCCAGACTGCGTCGAGGTGGGGGCAGTCGGACAGGAGGACGTCGACGTCGATGGAGCCGTCGGGGGAGAACGCTTTGGCGGTCTCGAGGCGGACGTCTGAGGAGAGCTGGGGGTTGTTGATTATGTGGGCGAAGACCCAGAAGGATATTTTATGCGCGTTGTGGTTCATTCTGTTATTGCGTGGGTTAGCGTTATTGCAATCGCAAGGGTTGCATCTCTGGGTAGAACTCACGCCCATACGATTAGCATCATCATCCCAGCTCTATCACGCGGGTCGAGACCGAGATTTGTGAGCTCTGTGTCCATGGTCCGAAAGAGCCAAACGAGGCCTGGTCTTTGCTCCGCAGGCAGCGCAAAGAATTTGATCAAGTCATCCAGCGCGTGGTCCTTGACCTGGTGCAGACTTCTTGCCAAAAGTCGCGGGTAGTTGAAGAAGACCTTCCAACTGGCGTCTTCGAAGTTCTGGTAGTGGGACCAAAAGGCGGGGAATGCGTCGAACAGCTCTTTCCCGAAGAAAGCCTTCATGGCGCAGGTTCCAAGGATTTGCCTTGTGAAGTCTTTCAATGAGATCAATTTCTCGGTTTCGGTGTAGGATATGGTGAATTGGTCCGATAGATGGTTCCAAGCTAATGAATCCATCAGATGAACAGCATACTTGTATTGAATGTCTTTGAGGTTCTCTCCCGGATGGAGTTGTGCTCTGAGCCAGTCCTTCTGCAAGTGGAAGTAACACTTGCTACTTGGATTGTCGGCCGATAACATGGACGAGGAGTGGGCGTCCATAGGTACTAGATGGGCGGCATCGTCGTTGAACATGTTTTCTATTGATGTATAATGGAGTCCAAATGCTTTCATGACATTCTGTACAAAGGGGTCAAAAGTGAAAGCAACAGTCCTTTTCCACATAATGGCAACGTCTTGGGTGCTCCTGACTATCACCATCTTCTGACCAGCTATGGTGATGGCATAGGGTTCGCCTTTTGCAAAGTATTTCCTGTTGACGATTCAGGACATCGGATTCTCTTTCTGCGAGGTTCCATTTCGACAATGAAAGCATCTACTCACTGCCCGCGACTGAACAGCCCTTGTGAATGGTGCATGAACTCCCAGCTATGTCCTAAAAAAGGTCATATAGATGTCAGTTCAGAAAATCCTCGGACTGGAGAGGGTCGACGTCTACCTATCAATGGAACCCAATATGGCAAAGGTTTTGGCTCATGGGGCCATAATGCTGGAGCAATGGTGAATCTCCAGAGACGCCACAAAGACAGCAACAGGAGCAAGGTGCCAGCAGTGACTGACACTGCTTGGTAGGAAGGAACCATCTCGACTGTCCATCCTGGCAACGAGTGCTCTAGCAATGGATGAAGCATGGTGCGGTTGGCTTCGTCGACTTGTTTGGATCTCTAGCAACGTAGTTCAAGAGGTTTGTCTGGTGTTTCGGAGAGGCAAACACGGAGGGACCCACAAGAGCGGTTGAGGGTTGAGTGAAGAGGCATGCATCATCAGCAAGGGTTCCATCAGGCTGTGCTGGCGGTCAAGCTGAGATCACCGGCGAAACTTCAATAACGCGCTTTAAGGGTCTGGGCCATGGGGGTGCAGGTATCATGGTATATTCAAGTGCCCGGGCAGATTACATGCATGGATCTAAGTGGCAGACGTCACGGCAGATGCGTCTGCCTTGTCAAACTCTGACCGTTAGGCATCGATTCCATATGCTAAAATCGGCTCATGCAGGTGAAAACGCACAGTGGTTTCAGCCATTCAATCCTCATACGGTGAATTTTCATGCACGATCCTTTGGTGGCGGGAAGTGGAAGGAGATGATTTGTTAAAGGGAAACCTTCATCGCTGATCCGGACCAACGGTAAAATGACCTGCGTTAGCGCGAAGAATCTCCGTCCACAAAACTGCAAAGCTCGAGATACGCAGGAGAATTTTTACCTCCCAACAACCAATCTCCCACCCTGCCACTGTGCCGTGTAGTAGATTTACGTCACAGCGCATCGAAGCCTCGGTGGTACGTGACGCGTACGAGTATCGTCCATGCACGATCCTTTTACGGCTGAATGCTGAAAAGGATGGTCCAACCGGAATCGTTCATTGCTAGTCTTCTGTGTTGGATTTTGTTGTTTTTCCGGCGTGTTCTGTAGAAGCACCTAGTGGAATCTGCGCGCTGGCAGCCGTACCGCTGATCTACCTATCTGACACTGTATCTACCGACAAGTTGGATTTCAATAGAAGATTCAGCCAGCTTCTAGCCTTGCCTTTCGCCCAGGGTAAGGCTTACTAGGTTACTAGAGTATAGTAAGAGATGTTATCTACGGCGGTAAGCTTGAACGTACTGCTTAATATCTCATCGACGAAGTCAAATACACCTAGAGCTTGCTTTCTTTGTTCACATGGCTTCAACTTTTGATATCTTCGTAGCGAGATCTTATCAATCTCCTCTCACGATTGGCGCGATCGTACTGTTCTCCTTCTCTGTATATAGCCTGATTTTTCGACCTCTACTTCACCTGAGGAAAATCCCAGGTCCGTGGTGGGCACCGTATACCAGGTTCTGGCTGTTCAAGACGCTGGCCTCAGAGGACTCGCCAAATCGATATATCGAGGTAAACGACAAATATGGTATGTTGATCTCCCAAAATCATCCAGCAGTGTATCAGACTGCGATTTTTCTTCTCGAGTATTTGTCGGGCCTACAGTACATCAGTCTTCTGACTTTTCTAAATGTCTTCACGTCTAGGCCCTCTGTCGCGTATAGGCCCAAATCATTTACTCACAAATGATCCTGATACATTTCGAAGGATCCTTGCCGCCCGTTCCAAATATGAACGTGGCGCATGGTTTGACAGTCTTCGGTTAGACCCTAAGAGAGCGAATCTGATAACGGAAAGGGATTTGGCTAGGCACAACATGCTCCGTTATCAGATGGCCCCTGGCGTAAGAACTGTGATGATCTGCTCCTTGGCATTGAAGCGCTGACTGAGCTCTGCAGTACGAAGGCAAAGAGATCGAGGGCTTTGAACAGGGTATCGAGCAGAGTCTCCAAGAATGGATCATGTTCATCGAAAAGAACGGCGTATCGTACCCAGGCAGTCCCCCAAAGGAGTTCGAAATTGGAAGAAGCATTCAATACCTTGTGACAGACATGATCTGCCGACTCTGTTTTGGTGGACCCTTTGGATTTGTCGCCAAGCACGCCGACTGTTATGATTTTTTGAAAACTCTAGAGGAAAGACTTCCCATTGTGGAGAAGTTCTCGATCTTCACAGAAGTCTCCCGCCTGTTGCTTTGTATCTCGTACGTTCCAGGGCTTAATCGTATCCTTCCGTCAGCGACAGACCATAACGGCATTGGGAAAATAATTGGCGTAAGCCTTGCCTCAATCCACTCGATAGCCTGTCTCACTGCTAATCATGCCAGATATCTCGCGAGGTTGTGGAAGAGCGACTTGAGCAAGGATCGGAGTCCAAGAATGACATGCTTGGCTCCTTTTTGAAACACGGTCTGGACCGCCGCCAAGCGGAGCTGGAAATCACCATTTCTCTGTACATGTGTCTCCGACTTCATTGACATCACATGGGCTGACGTTCTTCCCCTGTAGATTTGCTGGCTCAGACACAACTGCTACATCCATCCGCGCCATCCTTCTCCATATCATCACCAATCCACTCGTGTACAATCGTGTCCTGTGCGAAATCGACACTCACATTGCCAACAACATGATTTCTTCTCCGGCCCTCGAAGACGAAGTTCGCAAGCTTCCCTACCTCCAGGCCTGTATTCGAGAAGGCCTGCGTATCTTTCCGCCGATTACATATCTCCGCGAACGGGTCACGCCGCCCAAGGGCGACATCCTCAACGGCATGTTTGTCCCTGGTGGCGTGAATGTTGGCTTCAACCTTCCCGGACTGCTTCTTAATCAAGCCTTCGCCCCGGATCCTCGAGTCTTCCGGCCTGAACGCTGGCTTGTAGCGGAACCGGGACAGCTCCGCGAAATGGAACGTGTGATGGAGCTGGTTTTTGGGTGGGGTCCAACGCGGTGCTTAGGTATCCGCATGGCAAATGCCAATCAGAGCAAATTCTTCGTCGAAGTGAGTAGACGATATCAGAACTAGCTTATGTTCTCTTATCTCGTTCAGCTAGAGCAAAGCAATGCTTACGTGGGCGATACTTAGGTCTTCCGACGCTGGAACGTTGTGTTGACAAGGCCCACAAAGCCATGGAGTAGTCGTTGTCACGGCATCTTCTACCAAAAGGATTTCTTCGTGCGCATAACGCCTCGGGATAAAACGATCGCAAGTTCGCAATAGTCACAGATTACTGGCTGTTATTATCTCCTTTTAAGATCTTGAATATGGAATTGCTCTACAGAAAATGAGAGCCAGTAGATAGGATGGGGAAGGAAAGTCCAAATTCTGGCCCAGAGCGCAAAGTGGCGTAACAGTCAAGAATGTTTGTAAATCTGGAATGAGTACCCTATCGCAAAAATCGAGAAGGTCGTATACTGGTAGCAACCATTAGCGAATCCTTTCAATAAACAAACCCAAACGGGCGTCACCCATAACCAGGAATGTCGTGCATGAGTAGTCTCTTGGTTTTCGGGGCAGTCTTGGCAGTCCTGTGCGGCTCCCCCACCGCTATGACCTCCGCCAAAATCCTGCTTTGTGCAAATGCCACAATGAGACCGTGCTCACGGGAACGTGATTGGCTCCAGGGTATATCCTGGACAATTCTAACGGCTCGGTCACATCCTCAGCAGATCCTCAGAGGAGCGTTTGACTTGGCAAGGTCGAATTCGGTAATGTCCTCACAGAGAAATCGGAGGCTGAACAGAGGATGCATTGTCGAGGGGTAGACACCAACATGCTACTACTAGACTGGATCTGATTGGCATGAATGGCGCACCGTCTGAGAAAACTAAATTATATGCTTTGGAGGCCATTCAAAGTCTAGAAGATTCGTCAGCCACCCACTTCGATCATTTCCTGAGGGGGAAGACTTGCCCGACTACAAAAGGAGCGGAGGCTAGATCGCATGCTATAAACGGAAGGATGGGGGGACGCCGAGGAAAGGTGTGGGTCATGGGGGTGTGGTGGTGGGTGTGGGGAAATTCTTGTGTGAAGGTAGCCTATTAAAAGCAAAAGGAGAATCAGCTGGGTCAAAGCTTATCATTTCTTCTTTGCTTCCAATTTCCATTGGCGAATTCTTACTGCAGAGCCCATTGTCCGTAGGTAATTTTTTCACCACATAGAGACATGGAATGAAGCAGGCCAATCTGTTCTTGGAATCTTCATTGATCATATTCGGAAGGATTGCCGTGAAGGTCTAGCTCTCACCATGCACTGTGCGGTCTGTCATTTTGTCAAGCGTTATGTAGGTTCGCTCCTTCGTTCCTTCCTCCTAATTCGCGCGTCATGTCATACGGGCACTATGGATTCCCGTGATTCCGACTCGTCCGTCTCTATCTCGCGCAAGGCTGAGGTAAATGGAGGTAAGGCTGACAGCTTGTGGACTACGTTAGCATTAAAGAGACTCGTCTGGGTACGTACGTCTGTCTGTCGGAGAAAAGGCATGCTGCGCGAGACTCTTGGAGATTTGTCGATCGTGATGCAGGAGTGAGGCATTTTTCTTGTCCAATGCTAAAAATACAGCAAACAGCAATTTGGCCTTTTCCTGCAAGCAAGGCATCCGACAGATGCCGTGCAGGTTGCAATTGGATATCATGCAGGCGATAACAAGGATGATGAACTTTGGGACAATAGATTTCTGCAGGATCAAGCCAAGAAGTCATACCTTACTACATGGGCACTAGGCGCTAGAGGCTCTCGGCAATGTATTCCAACAATCAAGTGTCACGGTCACGGTGCTTCTAATTGAAGAAAAGAAATGAAGGACTACGGCAGCATTGCCATGTTTGCCAAAGACTCTACATGTCACGTCTCCCTGGATTCTAATCTTCTGAGAGCATCATGTCCATGCCGATTGTCGCGCGGCATCATCGAATATTATTTCCATCTCCTATTACTTCCAAGTGATTTTACTTGAGCTGTCCAGCATTACACTCTCTAAACATTGTATGACGCTTTGAATATGTCGAGCACGAAAAATGAACAAATCAACCCCAGTTCCTTGATTTTGGTCGACAAGCCGGCCTTTCTTGTGTGTTATCATCTCCATCATGGTGCTGCAACGGCTGAATGTCAGGACAGGGTCTGGTATGGAGTTGCGTTGCCCTATCGCTTGGTTTCGTATTGTTTAGAATCTACGTGCGCCTTCGCGTATTCCGCCGGCTCTACGACGATGACATCCTCGTGATCCTAGCGTGGCTTATTCTGTGCACGTGTACCATTCTCTGGCATATACGGAGAACACTGGAGCTACTTTACGAGTCGTATCATATAGGCTACGGAGGGGTGCTACCGTCGCAATACTATCTGGAGCACTTGACGGACTGGCTGCGGATCCTGTTCGCCGGCCTTTTTCTAAACCTGGTCGGCTTATGGTGCATCAAGTTTGCCTTTCTGGCCTTTTTCCGAAGACTCGGTCGCAACGTGAAAGGGCAAAAGATTCTGTGGCAAGTCGTTTTCGCCTTCACGGTTGCTGGGCTAGCCATTTCCGTGGGCGTTATTTATTACCCGTGCATTTTTGCAGACTACGCTTACGAGGAGAGTAAGTGAAACGAAGTTCCCCGTGAGCATGATACTGACGCGGCTCAGCCGTCTGCCCGAGGCCCGAGGCCGGTGCGCGCATACGCAGGTCATATCGCATCCAACTGGGGTTCGATTTTACCACAGACTTTCTCAGTGAGTGGATGATGACTCGTGAAATGTAGGGCAATGTGTTGACGTAGAACAGTCATGATGATTCCCGTCCAACTGCTCTGGAACGTCAAGATTAATCTGCAACAGAAAATGGGTCTACTAGTCATCTTCTCGCTCACAATGATTACTATGGTCTTCTCTATCGTTCGAGTTGAAGTCTCCCTCAGAGGAATCCGTGAAGATGACTTGTTCTACTTTCTCTGCGCGACCATCGAGCTCACCGTCGGTAAACAGCCCCAAATCCCTTGGCCATGCCCCAGAGACTAGATTGGCTGACTGTTCTTCCTCCTAGCGATAATGATCGCCTGCATCGTCTCGTACCGCTCCCTCTTCAGCCCCGAATTAAAAGCTCGAAAGACCAGCAAACCATCTGCCGCCGCCCTTGTCAACAACGGCGCACAAAATAACGGAAGAGGTATCACATATACTGAAGCCAGTGGAGGCAGCGGGGGGATCCGACAGGACGGAGAAAGTTTCTCCTCCTCGCATGGTGGCGATGGAGCGGAGATTGTACCACTGGACATGATATACGTGAGGAATGACGTCGCGGTCGATTCGCACAATTGCGACATTGAAGGGAAAGGATCTAAGCAATACATGACACACGGTAGACTGTAATAAAAATGGCACGGCTGGATACAATGCCTGGTATCATAGCGTTCAGAGTAGATTCTGTATCACGTATCTAAAGTAATTGAAACAATCGTATGTTACGGACTACGGACAGGTGTTGTTACTGTATTGGTCAGCCGAGGGACGAGGCTGAGTGTGCGGCACGATTGATAAAACATTTCCCTACTCAGAAAAAACCCCAGACAGCCCTCGCACAACCCATGTCTCATCCTCCCCTTCCCCCTCCCCACCTTTTAATCAAATATGATCCACAGCACCATCGAAATCAACGCCCCACCCTCGCGCGTCCGCGAAGTGGTAAGTAAGCAACCGCGCCCCTTTTACCTCTCTCTCTTCCCTGTCTCCTCATGCCTCTCTCTCCGGGCCCCAATACTTAGCCTCATTCCTCGGCTAAGCGCTGATCGCGCACTCTAGCTTCTCACCTTTGACGCCTATCCGACGTGGCATACGGGCTTCATCACGTCGATTGCGCTGAGGAGGGAAGGTGAGCAGGGAGATGGTAAAGCTAGTGACAAGGGGTCGGAGAGCAAGTTTGCGGAAAAGGGCGATGAGGTGTATGGGATTATGGGCGGGGTGAGGTTTAATGCCGTGGTGCTTGTACGCGACTTTCACTAGGGTTTTTTCTTTCTTTGAGTGGTGTGGGGTGTTGTGTTGACGGCGGCTCGCTAGGAATCGAGCGAGAACTCCTTCTCCTGGACCGGACCGCCGTTCTATGGTTTGTTTCGCGGGGTGCATAGTTTTCGGTTCGAGGAGTCGGAGGCGGAGGGAAAGGAGGGGTGGACGACGTTTGTGCAGGAGGAGAGCTTCACGGGGGTGTTGGCGTGGGTGATGGATGAGAGGGGGCCGGTGGGGAGGAGGGTGAGGGGGATGTTTGAGGGGTTTAATGGGGATTTGAAGGTGGAGGCGGAGAAGGGGGGGTAGGTGAGGGGGAGATGTCGTGNTATGGCGTCGTCATTGGTCAAACAGTCGGTCGATGCACGGAAGCTCCAGTGCCAGCCTCTGTCTGCCCACCACGGTTCTCGTAAAAATGAGAGCTACAGTAAGGAAGTTCGAATCTCCAATTTTTCCAGAAAATTAGCAGACCAAATTGCGTGTGCATCCTCTAGCCACCTTCATATCCAGATTCCCTAGGACTTCCTCCCTCCATTGGCGTTCTAAAAAGTGCCATCTCCGACAACTGTTCCGTTTGTTCCGAGACTTCGTCCATGAGAATTTGCTTGTTGTCGACCTCAACTCTGCTCTTGATTACCATGGCTCGTTCTCAGCCGGGATACGCTGCTCCCTTCGGAAACCTGCCACGGCCATGTGGAATTTCTCATTACTCTGTACAGCTCAAAAGTCGTTCCAGTGGTCAAAATGACTCTTATTGTTCAGGGAGTTGAAGTCATCAGCATTTCCGTTCTCGTGTAAGATCTTGCACTCCTCACATTCTTGTTCTCCTACATTTTATCCATACATTAGACATTGGAAGACGCCTTGATGGAATGTTCCTCACCGCGCTGTGTGCCATGGGTTTGGCTCTCCCAATGGCAAAGGCAAAAGCAGCCAGAAAAGTGTTCACTGCTAAAATATAGACTCTTTTGATTCGATAGCCTTGGGGCAAACATATCCGCTTCAGCGTCTGAATGAGGCGGCTCTGGGCTGACCTGGGTAGACGCGCTATTAGACACGGGGTAATGTAAGTCCAGTCCTGCTTCGGATGTAGATAAGTCCGGAAGGGATCTTTCCCTGCCTCTAGACTGAGAACGTTCATTTGCCGCCGAGTGTTTTCCTTGTATCTCTTGATATCTGTGTCTCAATGTGTGTTGGCACCTCTGAAGAACATCGATGAAATGTCTGTCTTGCTCGTCGCGCGTCATCTCGACAGTCACCGTGGCTTGGAGACTTGTCCGGAACAGCGGAGCCAATCCCATCAAATCATACTCCTCATAAGTCTGCAGGGGACGAGGCGCTCCAAGCGAGGACCTAGATTCATTGGGAGGGTCAATGTATGGCTGGAAATCTGCCACTGGTTAGCTTTTCCATACCAAAAGCGAAAAAGACCGACCGGCTTTGCCTATGTACAAGGATTCGGCACAGGAGCTCCTGGAAACAAGATGCGGTAAATCTCTTCCCAAGTTGTTCCATATCGACCATGGATCATCTGGCTCTGATCCTGAGTCATCTTCTCTAGCTGCTCAGGGTCAGCGTTACGTGCCTCACATCTTTCTTCTGCATTTACGTGCGCGCGCTCTTCTGCTGAGGTTGGGAAAATCGTCCAGCATCTTGAGCAACATATTGGCGCAAGATGAGTGCGTCTGAGATGTTGCCTATGGTGGTCAGCAGACTGTATGGAAGCAGAAAGGACAGCAAGACGCTCACTTGACATTAGAAATGGGAGTGAAACTATTTATGCACGATTTGTAGCTTTTCTGAGCGGGACAGTAGCGCCGTGAGTTGTATTTGTGATACGGACACGCATACCGAACCTTATCCTGACCATCGATGGGGTCACTCAAGCGGCTTGCCCTTCGTTTTCCGTTATGATCTCTCGGAGACGACGAGTCTCTCCTGCGCCTTCTCCTTTTCCCTGTCATGAAGAGCAGTGTTAATCGACTGTGGTAGTAGCTAGTGAGATCGTATAGATGGATCTCCAGATTCCGGTGCTGTATGAGCTCTTAAAGCTGCTTCCCATCTGGGATTGAAAATAGCATAAAACCTTTCCATCAACCTATCGATAGTCTGATGCTTCGCATACGCGGCGGCCGTCTGATCATCACTTTCAGAAGAATGAGAAGCTTCGTTATGAGACATCTCCCTGTCTATGCTAGACTCTGTGCAAAATTCGATTTTTGCTTCATCGGTCTCGAAGGAATGATGGGTCCTAATGTGGGCAGCTCGTTCTTCCTCCAGATGGCTTACCTCGTATTCACAGCCCTCCATGGAGCACCGATAGGCTACAAGGGGCTGATGGGTCTTGGTGTGACGCTCAATGTCACCAATTGTCTGCCCGTTCTTACGATGCGTTGATTGGGAATTGTTTTCTTGCTGGCCAGGCAGTGTATGTGGCGAAATGCTAGGCTGTTTATTATTTCTAAAAGGGAGAGGGCGGGACTCTCCGCTGTAGGAATTGATAGCGAGTGTTGTCGAGCTCGGTGGCCTTGTGCTACTGTCATGTTCATCGGCTCTCTTATCAGTTTCGTTCGCAGTGTCCGCTTCTTTTCTCACCTTCTTTCTCGGCCATTCTAACGCAATTGGTTGCCAGGGACCGTCATCATTTGACTCCTGAAGCCACCTTTCAATCGCCGATGACTTTGAAGACATTTCAGTGGAATCCTTTGTCTCGATTGTCATAGGAGCCGACTGAGGTCTGTAGTAGTAACATAGATCGTTAGCAAACCATTGGTCATATTGTTTATGTCTTGCACCACCAGGACCAACTCAAGAAGCTGCAAGACTGTATCATGTAGTAATGCTGTCGTATCCAGCCGACTAGAACAAAGTCATGTCTGGGGGCACATGTATCTCTCTTGATCGGAAGATTCTGGACCGCCTCTATCTGGATTTTGATCCATTGGTTCGAATCTTAATTCTCCGTAAGCACTGTTCGTAGCCTCAGGGGTACAATTTCCGATAGAAGTGTTTGTCAAGTTCTTGCGTAAAGGGTAACCGACGAAGGGTCAACGATCGATTTCAGGAGTACGGCTATGAAACGTCTGGGAGATTTAACATTCTATAGACAAACACAATAAAACATGGCAGAAATATAGATTGCACGGTATCTGGTCAGGATACCATCGCAAAAAGGTGCGGTAACTGGCAACACGAAATACACAAATGCGCATTCTCAGGTTTGAGGATTCTCCTTTTGGCTTAGGCTGTTCCGTGGTACTGACAACAGCCGCTGGAAGAAAATACATCTCTACAATCTTACCCCTGGATTAAGGATTGATCAATGAACGTTTGGTCACTTGTATTGTTTTCGAAATGTCATACAGAGTACTGGGCGAAGGAGTTTCTGAACCTTAGACAGACTCGCAACTAGGGACGGCTGCCTCGGCAACCCCGGCCCCTAAGATGTTTGGGTACCTAAGCCTAAGGTACCACATGGTGCCCGGGCGGAAGATCCTCCCCGAAACCCTAGCACATGATCGCCCCACCAAGGCTAATCGTACAATTCCTCATTTTTGCATGATTCTGGCCTTGCTTTCGGTGAGATTCAAGTCCATTAGCAGCATTGTAGCAATTCGGTGGCTCCGAACATGTGAGTCTTGCTGAATCGTGTGAGAGCATATTCATTGCGAGATGTCCCTGCGCTTATTGATCTTCTTTATCACCCTGGCTCATGCGGCCAGTACCAGATACATTATGTATCTTACCGGGTTCGTGAGCCTAAACAACCTTGCCTCTATACTTTGCTCATGATACACTAGACAGCATAACGTTGTGCCTGACAAATCTCTTGTGTCAGACATTACACACGTGGCACTGGCTTTTATGAGTCCTGCAACATTCAACCAAGTGGAACCCTCATCATGGCCTCTCTTTACGACCGTAGAGATGGCTCGATCACAATTCGTTGACGGAACGGCCATCATGGTAGCCATTGGCGGCTGGGGTGATACAGCAGGCTTCGAAATCGCAGCAGTGACAGAGAGTTCACGTAAGCTGTTCGCGCACAATGTGAAATCAATGGTGGATGCTACTGGTGCAGATGGTAATTCAAACACGATGAATCTGGAAATGATGTTCTAATACTATTTAGGTGTCGACATTGACTGGGAATACCCGGGGTACGTGACCTCTTACGCTCTGAATGTTCTTGGTAGCATGTGCATCACTGAGCCCAGACAGCGGAAATGGCGAGGACTACAAGCAGATCCCAAACTCGGCGAAAGCCTGGGAGATCGAAGCCTACCCATTGCTTCTGTCAGAGATCCGCTCTGCTCTGGGTCCAAACAAGCTCATCTCAGCTGCTGTCCCAGGACTCCCTAGAGATATGCTAGCCTTTACCAAGACCAAACTGCCGGCACTGAGCGCATCTCTAGACTTTTTCAACATCATGACCTACGATCTGATGAACAGAAGAGACAACGTCACCAAACACCACACCGGCATCTCGCAATCCCTGACCGCCATCAACGCGTACGAAGAGAGAGGCGTCCCGGCCGACAAGATGAATCTCGGGTTTGCATTCTACATCAAATGGTACAGGACTGCTCATCACGGGGGATGCGACATCAATCCTGTCGGCTGCAAGACAGTCTTGATGGAAGATCCCGTCACAGGCGGCGACCTTGGCCAGGCAGGTGCCTTCTCGTGGCACGACCCTGTTCCCGAGGAACTGTCTGCATCATATCAAAAGGCCATGGCATATGGCGAGTACGATAGCGAAGGTGGAGGTCACTACTACTGGGATCCGGAGGAGCATCTTTGGTGGAGCTGGGATACACCGGATGCTATTGCCAGGAAGTTTCCGGCTATCATGGAGAAGAAAAATCTGGGTGGTGCGTTTGCGTGGGGCTTGGGCGAGGATGCTGATGACTTTGTGCATTTCAAGGAATTGACGTCTGAGGTGAAGAAGTGTGCAAAAGGGCACGTATCTGAGGGGTTGGATACTGCTTCGGATTTTAGAGACGAATTGTAATTGAGCATGTTCGGCACTTCAGTCCCGGTACGGATTTTACATTCACTCTAGTATTTGGACACCGTGGGGGTCCGTTTGGCAGATGTTGATCCTTGGTAGGCAGCGCAGCTGCTGAGCCAACGTATGATATCAGTAAAGATAAAAATGAACACTCCGTCGGCAAAGCCTTTACTTCTGCAAGAACACTGGATCTCAGGCTAGAGTGTGCAAGCCGAGATTAATAGCTATATTGCAGAAATCTGTTTGATAAGGTCTCAATTATCAACGTCGCGTCAGTGAAAAGCATCGCTCATAAGAAGTTCGCTGCGAGGCATAGGACAGGTATCACACATCTGACCTACACTTGACCTCCTATCAGGTACCAAGAATGAATTACCGCCAAGGAGCCCCTGGCACCGAAATGGACAGCTTGACCTTCACTAAGCCAGGCATCCCTGAACCCTACGAGGCTACCAAAGGAACCGCGAAAGTCACCCCAGCGACTCAAGCATCCAAAGCTCCAGGCCTGCCAAAGCCAGAGTAACCGAGCGGCATCATGGGCCTGCAAACAGCCCATATATCGTGTCCGCGACCTCGGGAACGATGGCCCTCACGGCTCGTGCGTGGCTGTGACTTTGAAAAGCTGAGGAGGGGGTAGGTGGCATGATGGGTGCTCTTTCCAACTCGAGTGGCTGCTTAAGCGCCGAAGAATATTTTCGCCTTCCACTGACATCATCCGAATCGACCATTCACACGCACGGTGCTGAGACGGGCCAGGCGACAAGTAAGATACATGATCGTGATCACAAGCGCCGTATAGATTGTCGGCTCGGCGATCAACCGGCCTTGTTGAGAGCTGAGCTGAGCGCGTGGCTTGATTCGACCTCCCTGTTACGGTAGAGAGGCGTGAGATTTGGCGAGTGTGGGTGTGCGCAATTGGGAGAGCTTGGGTCGCCGGGCCAACGTGGCTTAGTCAGGTCGTGGCACACAAGTCGATAGCCGGCCAAGATGGCTTCTTCATCATCCTTGCTACCTGCTAAGAATGGTTCCGTTCAAGTGCAGGTGGTCGTGTGTCGATGCGGTGAGCCACCTTGTCTTGTGCGAATCTGTGAGTAAGTGTGGAGGTTGGTAGCTTGAGTCATTGCGTAATTTCGTCCGTGGAGTCTATCATGTACATACACCAAGGGTGGTAAGTGTTGCGCAACGTTATCATATGTTAATCCAACCCGGTTTCCCGTGCGCGGCGGAAAACAATCATCCCATTCACTTAATCCTTCACCTTCCCAACACACTCCCCAATCCACCCCACCAACTCCTCCGGCACCGTCACACTCGGAAAATGCAAACATTTCAACCTCTCCACATCAATCTTCAACCCCGCCGCCCCCGCTGCCTCGAAATCGCTCTTCCAAAACCCCTCCCCCACCTCCGCGCCCGGATTCAGGCTCCCCACCGTCCAAAAGATCGGCCGCCGCTGCAGATTCGCCGGCACGCGCGCCAAGTCGCCGCCTGCGCTGTCCGCAATGCTGACGTAGCCTTTGATCCACGTGACGTAATTCTTCGCCAGGCGCGCGTGGTATTCGGGACCCAGCGCCTCCCACTTCTTGCGCCCGTCATTGACACCCTGCTCGATGAATCCGTGGGCGAAGAGTGACTGGCATGCGGCGGTGATCTGCTCGTCGGGAAGGGTGACCATTTTGGTCAGCATGTCCGGGCTGTCGAGCGGCACCTCGTGCACGATGCCGCATTTGACGCGCGCGGGGTAAAGGGCGCAGAGGGCGAGGGTTGCGCAGCCGCCGGAGGAGCAGCCGAAGAAGGTGGCGCGTTGGATGTCCAGTTTGTCGAGGAGGCCGACGATCTGGGTGGCTAGTAGTTGAGGGGTCACGCTGGCGTAGGCGGCGGGTGGGGCGGTGGTGCGGGAGAAGCCGGGCATGTCGAAGGTGAGCACGTGATATGGACCGGTGGAGGAGAGGAGGTGTGCGACGGTGGTGAGATTGTGGCAGTCGCCTTCGCCGGAGGGGACGAGGACGATGTGTTCGTTACCGGATTCTGCCGAGGTGGAATTGTTGCTGGGAGAGAACGTTTCGATGTGCCAGGAAATGCCATCTGGGGTTTCAATGCGCTGTGGCGGCATTGTCGATACTACAGTGGGAAGTGTGCTGGTACTTGTGAAGGAGTGCGGACAAATGGAGGGAGATTTATTGTCTTGGGTGCTGATGGGGGGTGTTCTGAAAATACCTGTCGTATTGATGCTGCTCAAGGGCACGAGTGATTATGGTGGTTTGTCGTGCTCCTTCATAGTCCAGGAAATTCGTTTGGCCTGTCAAGACTATAAAAGTCAACTCGTCATTGCGGAGCGGGGATGCGGGTATCCTTATTAGTGTCCCATCCTCTGCTCTGCACCATCCTCGCGCCCCAGAAAGCTGCATAAACACAACTCGCCTGGCATGACGAAGTGAAATACTCGAATACAATGCGCATCCAGCACTTGATCTCAGCTAGCAAAAGTCATGATCATAGCGTTCAATGGAAGTCGATATTGACTCTCCTGACACATGGAGCCAGGCGAGAGAGTTCGGGCGAAGAACGTTCCCGCTCGCGTGCGATGACGACACAGACACCTAGTGTGGCTGCTAAAAAGTTCGTCAAAACGCCATCTCTGTTAGCTTGTGTCTACCAAAGAAAGGCCTCACGAAGATAAGATGGGAAGCATTCGTGTTGGTAGAAGAGGATTGATTGTTTAGCTAAGGCCGAGACCTGCTATTTGGCAATGATCATGACTAAGCCGGCAGCACCTTCCCACTCACGATGGAGGACGCCCATATTGCAAGGACAATCGGTGCGAGAATGCACCTTAAGACTGCCGAAACAACAGCATGATGTCAAGATTTTGAAGTTCTCAGCCGTGTTCCAGTTATGGGGGTACCGCACACTTTGGGCGCCGAGTAGAATCCCGTGAAGAAGATGTAGCGTGAGCAAAGGATCGTAGACGAGGGAATTCCTCGAAGATCATCTTAAGGTATGGCGCCCAGGATCATAGGAGCAGCTACATTCATCATGATGCAAAAGGTTGAAGCTTAGTATTGATCATAAAGAGACTTCATGTCGACTGATCTAATAGGAACTCTATGCCTTGTTATTCCTTCCGCCTCGTAGTGACCACTAAGTCTCCCGCGCAAGCATTCTATGGATAGCGCTTCTCTCTCTGATATTCGGTCCATAGCGATAAAAGACTCACGGTATCGGTGCCATCGCAGCCGCAATAAATCCCAGCAAGCTCTTTCCCCACGCAACCCCTAGAGTACCATACAAGTTCGCTGCGAACAGAGGGAATGCAGCACCGAAAATACGGCAGAATAGCCCATTAGCCGCTAGAGCGCTTGCCCCGTAGCGACCATGGCAGTCCATCAGGTAAGCTGTTATATCCAAGAAGGCAGTCAGCAGGCCGGCTCCGAATGGTACACCTGCTATGATCCTAACGGCTGCAGGGACTGGCGGCGCAGCTGTCTACGCGAACCAGAAGAGCCCGGTAGGGATTAACCATGAAAAGCCTAATTGGAGAGGAAAGCGAGCCTCGGGTTGCGGACCCAGCTTGCGAACGAAGCGGCTGTGGACTCGGTTTAGAAGGGGAGAATATAGGGTTGGAATGGCCATTCCTACGGCGATGCCCAGATAGCCTAGACTGGATTTGGAGATGGACCATTATCGGAGATCGCTGTAGACGATAGGATAGGCAACTAGACTGAGTGTCATAATTCCGTATAGGAATGCCATGTAGATTGACAGTGCCCAAACGATCGGTTCGGTGAAGAGCATAATCCATGGGCGGACTAGGTATTCACGATACTGATCTTTCCAGCTAACGTTCTGTTGAACGCCTCGTTCTCTCGCCGTCTTGAGATGGATCAATCTAGGAACGTATGTTTCCGGCAAGAAGAGAATGGCAGATATATATACGCTAGCATCTATAATCATCGTGGTCCAGTAATCCCTATGATTATTTTCAGCTAGTCTACATCGGCTTCTAGAGCTTCTTACCATAGCCAGCATTTATATTCCGTCATGGGCCCGCCGACAATTGGACCTATCACAAACCCTAGGAAACTTGCAGCTGTAAACAGTGCCAGTGGAACGGACCGCTCACTGGGTGGCCACATGTCTGTGAGAGAGCCAGCGACATTCGTGACTGCAAGCTTCAGCCGACAGAAACAGGATCAAAGAATTTGAGAGCCTAAAAACCTGTCGGTGCGCCCAGCAGCCCTCCGATGAATCGGAAAGCTAGCAGAGTTTGTACATTAAGTGCCAGCGCCATCCGACAATGGAGATGACGAATAAGAGCAGCGTCACTCTGATGATGGGATTCCTCCCGCACATTTCCGACATTGGTGCGAAAAGTAGCGGACCTATTGCAAACCCGAGAAGGAAGAAAGATACCCCAGACGTAGATGCCAGCTCGGAACTATGATAGTAATCTGCCGCTGCGGAGATGGCGGCTGCGTGCACACCGGAGTAAAAGCCCATTGTTCCCGACATCATGATGACGATGATGGAGAGCGGCCACTTCTTCATCTTCGGCCAGTTCAGAGGATTTTCATTATACTCCAAGACAATATTTCGATCAATCTCCATTTCTACTCTCATCCAGAAGTGCTCGTGGACGAGAAGCCTCTCGCTGGTCTTTCTGGGCTGAATAAGCCAATAAGTCACCCAGATAATGAGTCAGTGGAGTATATTACGCTTAGTATGAGTAAATACTCGGCCACAATATATGGGGTTAGCAAGTAAAGCTGCGACACACAGCGGACCGCAGGAAGCGGAAATTGATTATCCTGCCCTCGTGATCTCATACTCAGTCATGATCACGGGTGCAAGTAGACATGCAGGTATATAATTGGGCTACCGAGCTTGAAGAGGCTGTGAATCGTTGCTCAGCGCTGACAAGTTCTCACACATGGGCAACACAGGACGGGAGCGATGATAGCTATCTACATTATAATGTAAAAGGGTGGAATCCAAAAATGTAATGACTCAAAGGAAAAAAATCAATCGATTGAAGAGTCACCTGTGGGCGATGAGCCTATACGAATAGAATTTGCGGCTTGTGTGACTCCCCGCTATCTTCCTAGTAGGGTCCAAATCCAGGGATTCGAACGAACATCTAAATATCTCATTCTCGAGAAATGTCATAACTCGATACTCTAATAAGAACACTCGTACGCCAACATTCGTACTTGAGATGCTTCTTTAAGTATCAAAGTCTTTGCAGCGCAGACTTTTCATTGTGAAGTCTGTCAGTCCAATCTTCGAATATCGAGACGTTGCGATGTTCCGCCAAGTCATTTGAAGCCCAAAGGATTCGATGATTTACCTCCACTATGACTCACCTGCGTGAGACTCGCGAACCAACAGTCCTCTGTATTGACAAGTCGCATTCTCAATAAGGATTCTGAACTATGGGTCGGAGTCAAGACCATAAGTGTCGGACGATAGAGATTTTATTCTCGCTAGAGGGGCCATAGCGGGACCTAGAGTGATCCTGGAACGATGCAGATTGTAGAACTAATCAAGCAATTGGCCAGCATAGCTGGTCCAGTACCCGAGCCCTGGTACTTGGCTAGGACCTTAGGGTCACGTGCGGTTATGATATCATGTACACGTGAGAAGCACCTAACATCGCAATCATAGTCTGCTATGATTGACTCTTACCGTTTTCGAGCCTCGTGTAAGAAAATTCGACGAGGATCCGTTGCTGCGGATCAATGCATGCAGCTTCGGCCGGCGATATGCGGAAGAAAGTGTTCAAGCCTGCAAAATCCCCGGTAAGAAAGTTACCGCCTTGGCAGTCCATCCAGGTGCAATGGTCAGACGGCTCCGATCGTTACAACTAGGCAAGAGCCATGCGTAAGCACTCACACTGCCTAGCCTGTCTGGGTCTGCTTGAAACGGCCTTCAGGTACCTCGATGGCTGCGATCTTCCACCAGCATAATCCAGAATATTTTCGGACTTACTGCATCCTGTGGGAATCGCAAGGAACATAAGATGATTACTGTGTCTTCCATCCTGCGTGCCAATAGGAACGGAGGTTACAGGTTGGGTTGCATGCAAGAGTTTTGAAGCAGCAATCTTCGTAAGCCGGAATTGCAACATTGACTGATCAGTCTCGGAGAGAGCGTAGTGGGTTCATCACTAGGGCAAGTTAAAATATCGACTCATTTACTTCCGAGCACTGATCAGCACTCCCGCTTGACTCAGGGTATGGTTCGTAACCATTGATATCGCGCGCTGAGGGAAATAGGTGTAAAAAGATGCAGTAGACTTTCAATGAAGGAGGCATGGGATGGTTGGATCGCCAAGAGCTGCTATGCCGCCGAAATGCATAGAGGTGGCTTCCTCCGGCATTGGGACGTCACAGTGAGACGGCCAAGAATATTACGAGGTGCCAAAAATATGCCCCACGGGTTGGTACTTCGAATTTTCCTTTGCAGGTTCGTACTCCTACTTGTAGAGCTGTAAGAAGAATTAAACTGATAATAATGCTTAACAATCATTGAATGCGGGATTTGGTACGGTCATTATGCAAAACGTGGCCATTAGCCACATGCGACAGCGGAGGATTGTTACCTTAATAATATAGCGACAGCTGCAAGCACTGGATGCTACGGTAAGCATGACGGACTTGGGTTTCAGGATAACGTTGGATGCGATTGGATGGATAAGAAGAATCGCAGTGATTGGCTGGGATGATTTCCATGGGATCAGATGAATAGTCAATCAGTCGTCAGTCCTCAGCGTACATAGAGGCCGAGGTGCAACGATGCATGGAACTAAGGTAAGTAAGACGGAGGGGAAAGTAAGACTGCAAGAAAGAAGAAGAAGGAAGAATGAGTGAGAGCGAAAGGGAGAAGAAGAAAAAAGAATCCGCAATTGATCGGACAAGCTAACTAGGTTGAGGACTAACTTCCTCCCGGTCGTCGTGTCGTGCCGTTCCTGAGGTACCTGAAAGTACATGTTACCCCAGGATTCTACTCTGTACCCGGTACGAGGCTATTAGGATCCCTGCCTGCTTGCTCAGTTTTCTGCTTACCTGCGAACTTGTTGCGCAAAATGCATATCTCGATCGGCATGCATTTGAGGCGCATGAGCTCCCTGGTGAAGTGGCACAGAATCCACATCCCTACCTCGGTTGCCTTGAATACTACCTTGTCTACTGTGACCAATGAATAATGACTACTCAACTCTCTCGACTTCTTTTGATTACCCGGTACAAATTAGCAAGAGAAACATCAAGGCGGCCATACCATTAAGGCCGAACTCATAAGGGGCCAAGCCACTACTACTTACCTAGCACGCCGGCTTCCCTCCATTCAGTCTTTGTTGAAACCCCAAGAGTCGGTTTCGGCGCAGCAACAATACATCACCGACTTCTTATCTGACTGCTACTGCACTAAATAGCATTCTATCTTTATCCCCACCTGCTCCGCGAATGGATGTCAGATACTGCTAGACTATACGACCAAAAATGATTCACCTTGAAAAAGATGGCAAGCAATTGGTTTTCACCTCGATGATATTTCTAATCTTGGACGCAATCGCTGTCGTATTTCGACTTATCGCCAAATCGAGGACCAAGCATCGAGTTGCCTATGATGATTTATGGATCATACTGACTTTGATGGTTTTTGCCGCCTGGGCCGGGCTTGTAATCGGCAGTAAGGGAGATGAATGCGCCATGTGAGATTATTCGCTGACGGGAACAGGCGTCGTTGATGTCGGAGGAACCTACGACCCAGTGGCTTTGGCAGCTCCTATTCGCGTTGCCAAGATTCTCAAGGTTCGTTCCCTAAATCCCCCACCGAACTAGGCTAGTAATGGAGTTCATAGCTGCTCTACATCGCCGAGCTGTTTTTCATATGGGGCACTACACTGGCCAAAGTCTCTATACTCACTTTGTATGCATCCGTGTTCACGACTCGGAAATTTAGAATCGCACAAAATGGCGTGTTGATGATCAGTCTGATCTGGTGCATCGCCATGACTGCGGTCAGTGTTGTACAGTGCGTCCCACTAGAAGATGCTTGGAATCCCCTACATCCTACCGAGGGAAGATGTATACTCTTCGGTCTCTTCACTCTATTCGAGGAGCTCACCAATGTTGTGCTGAACATCATTGTCCTGCTGCTTCCGATTTTTGTGATTCGGAAACTCCAGTTGCCAATAAGACAGAGATGGATCCTTAGCCTAATATTCCTTCTCGGAAGTTTGTAAATCTCGCTCCTGCTGACCGGCCAATGCCGCCAATGTCACGGTACAATTAGCTAACAATCTCAGTGTCTGCATAACGGGAATCCTGAAAATGGCCTACATTTACAGCCCAAAAGAGCCCAAAGAAGGCGGGTTTGACGAACCACCACTGTTCCATGGCTAATATATACTATAGTTCCATCCATCTCCCTGTGCATCATGTGGAGCACCATCGAGCTCGGTACCGCAATCATATGCGCCTGTCTCCCAACATACAGGCCTCTCTTACACGGCTCGTGGTTCGGTGACTGGTTGGCCTCGGCCAGGCACAGCGTGCGGGCAACAGGCAGCACGACGGTTGCGCAGAGTTCGTCGCACAATGGGTTTGCAGATGTGAGGTCGGGGTATGATAGATTCATCGACGATAACAACTCAGACAAGATATTTTTGAACGAAGTCGTTGGGGGAACGGGAAATGAGAGCAGTGAAATCCAGTTTATCCCTTTGAACGCCATTTCGGTTGAGAGGCGGATCGAGGTTTCAAGATAGAATTGCATTTCATGTATGGTGTCTCGCAGCAGACGACCTCAACTGAGCGGCTCGGTATCAGCCAATGTTCTTCCTCTGAGGATCGATCTGCTTGGTCCATTGAAAGTTTTCCAAAACGGAGGACCAGTCCCTGACCTCATCAGACGCATCGACGGTCCTCCAACTCAATACGAACCTCAAATGCGACCATACTCGAGAGGATCGAACAGTAGTGCTGGCTCTTTGCACGAAGGCGCAGTGAGTCTTTCAGCTTGTTGATTCGGTGCGCCTTCTCAACTCGCAAGGGCAATTCCGCGTGAACTTTTTATTAGTCGGCTCTATGACTACTTGTCAAGCGGTTTTTGACCCCAAGAAGCTGGCAATGTATGTTTGCGCCGCTGTCAGGTAATGGCCATTTACATATTTGAATAACGATATAATGACTCATGCAAACGCGATCACGTCAATAACGCTAAGTCAAAGCAGATCACATCAGGAAAGCGCGTATTCCCATTTGATGGAGCAGTCGATCGTTACCCAGGAGCCTGCACCGCTTTAAAACAAACTCGGCTAATGTGGTATTGCATAGTTTCAAATCTTCCCCAAATCTCATCTGGTTAAACTGAGGAGCTCTCGGGTTATCTTTGTTCCAAGTACCCCAGTTGAAGACAGTCAAGTCTCCTTCAGCAAATGTTTCCCGTTCCACCGACTTGCATAAATGGCCAAAGCGAATAGCGCAGAATGGGCACCAGCGATACAAAGAAGCAAAGCGATTGCAAATGCCCAGGTCACGTTAAGACTGCTACCAAGGATAGGAAGATGTCCAGCGATGGGGATAGAAGGGTTGTCTGAAGCCATTGTGGCAATCGAACCCAGAGCGAATTCTGCCATGTTTGCGCCTACGTTGTCGATAGGCTGTCCATGGACATCCCAAGCACTTCTAGGCCTAAACGTTAGCCTAGTTATCTATCATAATCGAAAAAATTAAAGGTTGAAAATCATTACGAGACAGGATAGAATTGGAACTGAGCCCAGCCGTTTTCGGGATCTGATTTCCCACCTTGCAGCCCGATCGATGAAGCTGCGAGACGAGCTATGTCGTCATGAACCTTATGCACATCTTGTAGTTCGTTCTGATGCGATAAACTCTGAACTGGGTTGACCGTGACAGGACACTGGTAGAACGTGGAAGGGTCATTAGGGCCTAGGGTCTTGTGGGCCCACATCCATATACATCGGGCACCACAGCTCCAGACGGTCGCATTCTGTGGAGTGTTGAAGCCTCTGTAAATATAGACGGTTCCATCGAAGTCATCGATTTGTACCGGGAGCAGGATCTTGCCGCTGGAAGTCGCATTGTAATATGAGTAATTTGACCATTTTCCGCCTTCAGCGGATCCCGGGTCGTCATGGGACAAGGAATACTGATAACATGGACCTGCTGATGCAGTGATTACACGATCCGTCAGATAAGGGTACGTTCTTTGATGATCCTGGGGGTTATATTCCAAGAAACGATAGGCAAACTCCTGCTGGCCAGGAGTCCTTCGACAGTAATATTTAGGATTAGTGCGGGACCGTAGGACGTCACCGATGGATGTGTAATTTACGCAATCATTGCCCTCAGATAGGCTTCCAAACGCATACTCCCCATAGAGATGGACGATGCCTTGAACAACTTCAGCTGACGGATCGCAGAAGTACGTTTTTTGGTCGTATACATGGTGGAAGTAGCATGAAAGGTTCGCCGCATAGACCTGGTCTTCCCTCATGTATGTGCCGTTCCAATTCGTGCCATCTTGCATCGAGTACGTCTGGTTGATGAGAGCGACTGCCGTTTGTGCGCTCTGCAGAGCTGTCAGAACTGTAGACTAGATCGATAACACAAGGAAGCTAACCAGATTTAATGCAATCTAGCATGCAAGATAGTCAGCAAAGTCTTTCATCACTTCGAGGCCAAAGGCTTTTGAGCCAATAGAGGTTCACATTCGAAGTCTACATCGCAAAGTACGTAGCTTAGCGAAGGATATCAGTCCTTCGGAGCGCGCTCTCCAGGCAACCTTCAAGTTGTGCGTTATCTAGGACGTTGATGTAGGAGTCTTGGAGTCCAGAGCTGTTGGCCAACCTCGCTGAGAACCCATTTGTCACTGGCATGAAGGCAGATATTGAATGAACAACAAAGCAAAGTCTGATTGGTAACTCACCCAAAGAATGCAGACCAAACACAACCACGGCTTCGTGCGGGATTTCAGCCCAAGTTCAAGGACCGCGGTCAGCTTCGCGATATCTCGGATCAATCTCTTTTCCAAATCGCTCCAGCCTTGCATTGATAAGATTCTCCATCTGACAATCTTGGCAAGGTCTTTGAAGGCATCCTGTCAGGCGGTCAAATTTGGGTCTAGGATGGTGTGCGCGGAAATTTAGCAAGTCAGACTAACAAAGAAGCTCAACCCCAATAACAAGGGTAGTACAGTAGTGATGGCATTGAAGCTATCAACCTGAGTCGAAGTCAGATTGCCTTTGTTTTGGTAAATACCGAATGAGGCCAAAAGGAGCGCGACGCAGAGGACACTTAGAAACCATCGTGAGAATTATTGGACAAGAGAGAAAGATCTCTTGACATCGTTAACAAACTCAGCATTGCTGTCTAGCAGTAAACGTCGCTCCATTCTGCTAAGGTGGGCTTATCCGGCCTCGACGAAAAAAGTCAATGTGTTTTCCTTGAGAACTCGGTCCTTTTGAGAAACAGTCATCTTCCGCCCCCAGCTGAATTTCGCAATGGCGGCTACATAGCGAGATGCATTGCGATCTGCATCGCATCAACGGAGCTAGCCTTATACGCTTCTGATTGGTACCAAGACCGATTCTTATCACTGATCGACCACAAATATCTCCGAAAATACCTCCGAGATCTGTTGCACACTATTAATTGGTCATCCATACATGCATTTCGGTAACCTCGCATGGAAGATCATGAAAAAAAACCTGAGATTCCAATAAGAAGGAATATCAGAACAATCAATCGATACGCGATTTTTGCGTCTGTTATTAGCCACGTGAAAGCACAGATAAAGGGTGACTTCTGCGAGGCCACAAGATCTGACTCAGAAAGATCCCTGATCTATGATCCTGATGAAACCGCCGATCTGTAAGCCGGAAGTATCGGCAATCTCGGAACATGGCTAAGTCTGGTCATTGTACCTTAAGCCTTGTCTCAACGCCATCGTGGTGTAGAGGAGATGATATGGATTGATGAAGGGAGCCAATTTGCCGTCGTCAAGCCAAGGCTGAGCGATGCAATGGTATTAGGCTGAACGTTCTCCGCCGACGTTCTAGACTCCTGCAAGGCTGTCAGCCTCGTCATGCGAAGTGGCCTATCAACTATCCAGTCGACCCTCCTTACATATTCAGAGAGACGCATTCATCGGAAATCTTGTCACTGGCGGGCGGCTCAAGGTAGGATTGATGAGCGCCTTCTTTTGGACATTCAATCTTGATGACATCGACTTATTGTGTCTTGAGCGCTCTGACTACTTGCTTCCTGACTTGATGAGCTCCGGTGAGGGTTCGTGACGAGACTTTGCGTTTTTCAGAGGGCCGTGTGGGAGGCCAAATCGTCGCTGATAGCCGACTAGATCAATGAACTCCCATTTCCACGTCGCAGTCCGGGCATATGCTCTTACGTTTTGACCTACTGCTTCGGAATGGCGCAAGAGTTACTGATAAGCAGCGTCAGTCTATCACAGAAGTACTCTAAAAAGGTCATCTTCAGTCTCAATGTTAGAGGCATGTTGTCAATACAAAGGGAAGTTTCTTTTTCTTTTTTGAGGAGATTTTCTATACTCTCCATCCAGAGTACCACGCACCAAACTTGGATCAACTCTCGACATTTCACGTATGGAGGTAGCTACAGATGTCTCCAAGACTTGCTGATTCCATATATCTGTTCAATGGCCGAAAGCTCTTGCTGTAGGACGGACAAATCGAGTTGTGAGGCTTTTGAACTATGCAATGGGATAGCACCATGGGAACTCTATCTGACAACTGTGGAGACGGCAGGGTTATGACCTCCCGGAGCCGGGTTCTCAAAAAAGAGTACTTTTGGGGGTAGCAGCGCCTTAATGGAAGATGGCTTCAAAGAGTAGGGCTACAAGGAAATGATATCGTAGTAACTGAGACTCTTTCTAACCATGTTCTTGATTGATAGCTGTGTTGCAGACCTCGCGCGACCGTTTCTGAAGGTATTCTCCGTGCTGAATGCATGTGTCGGTTCTTGTAGATGCTGCGGTCGAACTCGTCTAAGCGCCTGATGTGGCATTCCAAACATGCAGCTGCTACTCTGTTAGTATGGCATGCGTAACTGATCAGAGGTTCGACGGATGCAAAGGGAATGCCACGAGGAATTGGACTTTTTTCCGTGGCTTTAATGGAGAGGCCTTTCAGTGCAGATTTAAACATCTGTCTCAAAGCGTATGACCCAGGATTCTGGGGATTCTGGATTGCTTTTAGAGGCTTTGGTAAAGTGATAGAGGGAATGAATGCTTGGGATGGACTTCATGATCTGCAACATGAGTTCCGTCGGGACATCTTTGAAAGGGTCATCCATGTTTCGTGGGGGTAAGTGAGCGGTCGGCGAAAGCTGAGCAGAAATGCAATTTACGAGAATACTAGCTGAGTAAGGTCAGATTGGACAGCAGGATTGACTCAACGCAAGGAGATAATGTCTGCTTTCCCGCATGTCGATTACAAATTACGCTGCAAATTCTCATACAATGAGAGGAACGGAATACATGTATGACTGTATCCTCGGACAGAATAATACGAAATCCTGATGGTAGCGGCCGCAGCCTTGATGAAGACAATCCATCGGTTGCCTTATCATGGAATAACCCCAATCCTATCACGTAAAATCTTGCCTGATTGCCGTTGTTACTCACAATCGCAGGCTAGAATGGTCTGCTATATCTACTTTTTGAAGACTTGCCGGTTTCAGGCAGTGAAAATGTACCCGCCCGGCTCATCCTACTGACTTCCATTCTCATCGATTTCTGCATATGGCCTAAAAGTTTGAAGAGAGTCGTGAGGATGTAAATAGTGCAATGTATTGGAGAGACAAATTCTTCGTGAAGGGGAAAAAGGTATCACACACAAGACCAGTTTGTACTTAGAAAGGGTTCACATAAGAATATTAGCGACGTCTCAGGTTCTATGTCAAAGAGCTTTTTAGAGGAAGAAATGGACGCAGGAGAAAGACGAGAGCAGAGCAAAGAAAATTAGAAATACGACACTCTTCATTGTCAGCAGGTTATGGTATATGTGATATCTTTTTCGGGAGCAATACTGGACATTTTTTTGCAACACCATTGATGCGTATGGAACTGTCTGCCATTGTCCACCTGCGTCTGAACTCCAAGGGGATTGATTACATACTCTCCTACCCATTAGGATCTTGGTTAAGCGAGGGAAACCGATCGAAAAAGGATCATCTTGGCTCGGCAAGGATTTAGCGTATTCAAAAACCATTTCGTTTGCTTGGCACTCGGGCTTGCGACACCACCCTCTGATTTAAAAGACTAACTTTTTGTTTATATTATCAATTACTCTAATTCTAATAATTATAGAGAATTAGCTATAAATAAAGTAAGTTTTATATAAAAAGTTTAATATTTTAAATTATAGATATAATTATAAAAAGGAATAAAGATTATATAGAAAACTTCGCGGAGAATAAACTTCGCTTAATATTTTTAGTAATCTTTTTAAGATATTCTTACTTAAGAAGTTTTTCGTATTTATTCTATTAATTTTTAATTTTTTTTAATAATTTTAATAGCGCTAGAATCGTAATACTTAAGACTTTAAATAATATATATAAAGTTAAGTCGTTAATTTAACTTTTATAAACTTGGTCTTCTAAATAGAGGGGGTGGTGTCGCAAGCCCGAGTGCCAAGCAAACGAAATGGTTTTTGAATACGCTAAATGAGAATCCTGATTGCTGATCCATTGAACCTCACCCGCTCTGACGCTAAATTATAAGAGTAATGTGAACCGAATGCCTTCAAAAAGGGTATCATCCAAGCCGTAGCTCGAACACTCCTTGTAGACAATGGTCGTCAGCTAGTCGCAGTCAAGCCACTTCCCCTTTCATGAGGGGCCAACCTGATTCAACCATCATGCGAGAACTAGCCTTTTTTTCCTTCCCTGACCACCGACTTTATAAGAGCAGACACTTTGTCGTGGACGAAAACAAGCGTTTTATGTGCTTTCTAAAGACAAATATGGCTAAAGAGATTTTGTGGGAGGTTGCCAGATCCTGGGGAACGAGGAGACCACGCGCAAAGATATTCGTGCAGCCCTAGGAGCTTACCGAGCTTACCTAAGCTGGCCACTCATCACTTCAGCGCGCTCAATACGGACTGCGCTAGCCATATATCCATTTTCGCCCCCAGTCCATCTTGATTGGTGTTACTTCTTTCGGCCGACGATTGCCTAATATCCCGCAGTCCGAATTCTCCGTGACCTTTACTTTCTCGGGAGTCGTATCATAACTTGGGAAATATGGCTGGACTCCATCCTTAAGCAAGTCACATTTCGCTTGCTGAACCTATTTAGAGAGCCATTCAGGATTCATTGAACAGTAAATGTTAGCAACAGAGTGCCAACTTCTCCGAGTATCTGTCATAAGCGAGGAGCTAAGCAACCCGTTAAGCTTCTATATCGAGTAATTGCGTGGTTGATGCATTGTACCTGCATATCGCTCACGTGCTGTTCCCAGCGACGAGGTGGAATTTCACCAAGCAGTGCCAACGACACGCTATCACGTGTGGTCTCTAGCCTCACCTTGTGGCTGACTGAAATGTGCGGTCCAGATTGTCTGATCGCTAGCGCTGTCCGCCGAAGTTTTTGGTCATTTATCTTTTTCTTTCCTTTTGAGGCTTTGCAGGAATGATGTTGCACAAATACAGTACTTGTGGCGCACCAGACTATTGTACATCCTCTGAAGACGTTCAAGTTCGCATTCGCTTGGAGAAGGCTCGATCGAAGATGTCTGGGCTAGATTCTCAATATTGGGAGTGCCTGTACGTGATCCAGAGAATTATAAAAGATTTGACTATCTCCTGTTTCTTTGCATTCTACGCTCAAGGCCTGCATTCATTCATTAAATTAGTCGGCAGCCATGCATACATCACTCTTTCTCGCCGCTCTTGCGAGCGTTGCATATTCTCAGTTAATCAACCTTGATGAAATTGCCCAGGACTTCCCTCCTCCTGACTTAGTCAAAGCACCCCTTAATGTTGAATTGAATATCCCACCAACCTCTACTCCCGACGCAATCATTCCTCTCCAGAGCGCCTCAGCAAAAAAGCGAGACGTTGTGGAGAAGCGAGATGGCGACTGTACCCCTTACCCAGCCGGGTCTGGGCCGGTTCCTAGCCCGGATACTCCGAGTACTTTTCTATCAGACCCAGATTTTGCGGTATACCTTTGTCATTGCGAGAGGAAGTTGCAGAGCTAATACATACCTTAGAGTATGGCCAACGGTGCCCCGACTCCAGACGGATATGCGTTGGTTTTCAAAAATCTGAGTGCCTCTCTACAGGCTTCCAACTATATGGGTCTCTACACCCTCACTAGCTACGATACCTTGACCTGCGCATCCAAGTGCGATCAAGCCAATTGTTCAGCTTTCAACGTATATCTCGAGCGGGATCCCAGCCTCAATGCCAGTGCACAGAACTGTCCCAATCCGCCAAGTACAACGAATTACAAATGCACCTTATGGGGGGCTCCCGTGTCTGCTGGTGAGGCCACTAATACAGGGCAATATCAAGACTCGTTCCATGTCGTTATTGCTGGCTCCAACGGATATAACAGAGACTCCCCACCGCCGGCCGTTAATTGCTACTCTGGCCCTCAGGAACTTGGCGGAGCGATCAATGCACCCCCCAGCTCTGGCAGCTATATGGGGTATCAGTATTTTCCCTTCAGTCAAAGCCAAGGCTACGACCCTCAGACCTGCGCAGATGCTTGCGATGCTCAAACGCAATATGATAGCCGGCATCCAGCAACTGATGGCAGCTTCATGTCATGCGTACGTCTTCCCTGCCATACCAATTATTTTTGTTGCAATTAATCGGTTTTTAGGTATTCTTCAACGCCTACGTCCTTTCCAAAAACGCTATCCCACAAGGTCTGTACTGCTCTATGTATAACGAGACATGGGATCCCTCATACGGTGTAAATTACGGCCAGTATCGGGGATCCGATCGGTACACCGTGTCGGAGTCCTATAGCTACAGCAAAACGTATGTGACCCCACGATCCTCGATGGCATTCCGTTATTACATTACCTATACTCCTGTGATGGCCATGATCAGATGCAGCCGACTGAAGGTCATCTTCTTCATGATGTGCAACGAGAAGATAATATGCAATGGTCAGATGTAAGTCATGAATACGAACCCCGCTAACTTATTGGTTCCCTATCTAGGTGCAAAAACCCAAATCAACCGCCGGTATCGTCTCTCTCTAGCTCCCTGCCGGTAACATCGGGATCCTCAGCAATAGTGTCGACAGCGTCGCCCTCCTCTTCTTCCTCAGCTGCGTCTTCAATATTAAGCTCTTCAACTCTTACTACTATCTCCTCTATAAGTTCCTCAGCCACACCTCTACCAACAACGTCTTCGGCTACCTTGACGGCATCTCTGACGTCTTTACCCTCTTCTTCTTCGGCTGCGTCATCAATGTCGAGCACATTGGCCGTGACTACAATGTCTTCTATGGGATCCTCAACGACATCTCCACCGACATCAACATCAGTTTCCACTTATATACCAAACCCTAGTTGCGACCCANACAGCCTCGCCCTCCTCTTCTTCCTCAGCTGCGTCTTCAGTACCAAGCTCTTCAACTCTTACTACTATCTCCTCCATAACGTCCTCATCAACTTCTCTACCGACAATGTCTTCCGCTACCTTTACGGCATCTCTGACGTCTGCACCCTCTTCTTCTTCAGCTGCGTCATCAATGTCGAGCACATTGGCCGTGACTACAATGTCTTCTATGGGATCCTCAACGACATCTCCACCGACATCAACATCAGTTTCCACTTATATACCAAACCCTAGTTGCGACCCA
>JAEUBB010000084.1:67265-110465 GCA_018257885.1 Parmelia sp. 050094
ATCATCATCATCATCATCATCATCGACATCTGCAGAAATTTCTTATGCGGGAATTGAACTTGAAAAATCCAAGCTCACTGATGGCAATTGACGCGATTCTTGGTAGATTTGATCTTGAAAATGCAAATGTAGGCTCTTCCTGAAGATTTCTTTATTAGGCGATTTTGCGCGAGGCACAGCAGTGGTGATAGCAAAAGTATCAAGTTCTATGAGAGAAGGTCCGTGAGCATACACCCCATAGCCAAACGAAGAGATCTATCTGACAAACGACTAGGTAACACGGCTGTATGCATATGTATGGAAAGGACCAAACGCGCTTGTGAACTCCTCCCGTATTCTGCGTCAGTGACGTCTTCCTCTTTCTGATGCAACACCAGTCAAATCAACAGAAGCCTGTCGCTTTTGACCACCTTTACGTCCCCTTGCGGAAGATTTCCGACCTCTATCACTACTATGGCCTCTTTTGCTCCTGCGTGTAGCAGCTGATCCGTCTGACCTTGATCTTTCATGCTCCGACTCCTCAATATCGGCTTCTTTGTCTAGGAGCTTACCCCGTTGTGTGGGTGCTCTGTTTTTTCGCAAGGTGTGTGAGGAAATAGAAACTTCGGTGTCACTTTTTGACTGCCTGGGCGAAGGATCTTTGCTGGATACTTTGGCCGGTGACGAAGGAGAAGGATGAAGTGAGTCAGAGGACTGATCTTCTTCCCCACTCTTCATAGACCTGTAGACTTTTGCAAGCAAATCCCGGGATTTCACCAATGAAGGATCTTGCGGCTCCAACTTCCTTTCTCGAATCTCGACAACATTTTTAAGGAGTTCCGCTGCCCTCGCAGCCTCCCCATTGCTGAAGAAAGCTCTTGCAAGTTCATACTGCGATACTAAACGGCTATGATCTTCAGGCTTTAAGGTCGTAGCATCTATCTTAACGACGTTCTCTAAGAGCTTGATTGCCCTCTTTACTCGTCCATCTTCAAAATAGGCCGTTGCAAGTCGATGCTCCGATATTAAACGTTTGGAATCTTCAGGCCTCAAGATCGTAGCTTTTATTTTAACCACGTTCTCTAAGAGCTCGATTGCCTTCTTCGCTTGTCCATCTTTAAGATATGCTCTTGCAAGTTCATACTCCGATGCTAAACGATCAGGATGTTCAGGCTCCGAGGTCGCAGCTTGTATTTTAACTACGTTCTCTAAGAGCTCGATTGCTCTTTTCACTTGTCCATCTGCATGATAGGCTCTCGCAAGTTCATGCTCCGCTACTAAACGGTAACGATCTTCAGGCTCCAACGTCGTAGCTGTTATTTGGACCACGTTCTCTAAGAGCTCGATTGCTCTTTTCACTTGTCCATCTTTATGATAGGCTCTTGCAAGTTCATGCTCCGATAATAAACGTTTGGGAACTTCAGGCTCTAATATCATAGCTTTAATCGTGACAACATTCTCTAAAAGCTCGATTGCTCTTTCCACTTGTCCATCTTTATGATAGGCTCTTGCAAGTTCATGCTCCGATGTTAAACGATCATGATGTTTAGGCTCCAAGGTCGTAGCTTGTATTTCAACGACGTTCTCCAAGAGCTTTATTGCCCTCTTTACTTCTCCATTTGCATGATAGGCTCTTGCAAGCTCGTGTTGAGAAGCGAGAAGATAAGTATGCTGTGGCTCCAAAAATTGCTCACGTATCTCAACCACATGCTTTAGCACTTCTATTGCTTTTTCTACTCGCCCAACTTTCTCATATGCTATGGCAAGTTTGTTTTGAGATACGAGAAGAGAAGGATGCTGAGGCTCCGACAATCGCTCTTTTATCTCGACTACATGCTCCAGCATCTCTATTGCTTTTTCTAATCGTCCTGTTTTCTGATATACTATTGCAAGTTCATGCTGAGAATCTAGAAGGTTCTTATCGTCATGCTTTAGCCATCGCTCTTGTATCTTGATAACGTATTCTAGAAGCTCTGCTGCCGTCTTTGCCTGTCTATTCCCGCGATAGGCTACTGCGAGGGTATACTGCGAGCCTAGAAGTTCGGAGTCCTCGGGCTTCATCCATCCTTTTTGTCTCTCTACAATGTCCTCGAGCAAAGGCACAGCCCTACTATACTGTCCATTCTGCCCATGGCACACTGCCACAAGATACTGAATTTCCAAGCTGACCCTCTCACTTGCGCCTCTCCGCTCTTTGGCTTCGTCAAGGATTTGAACGAGGGTTGCAAATCTCGAAAATTCAACCAGTTTCTCAAGAAGCCAGCAAATGCGAATGAAGGTTTGATACAACTCTGTGGTCCGCATTCCCTCCATATATTCAATGACCGGATGGTCCAGATAAGCCCGAACGTGCGAACGGAGTTTCTCAAAGAACATGTGATAATTGAGTCCACCCATGGAAAATGCGATTATGCAGCCAGCTGCTTTCCATCCATTTCTCCGACTTTCAAGATCCAGTCGAAGCCTGCTCCAGGCGTGGGTTAGGGGGTGCATGGAGAACCATGAATTTTCGGCGCTGTTGTTTATTTTTATAAGCGAATAGGATTCCAACATATTCAATGATTCGCGCCATCTGAAGTCATCTATGGAAGTGCCATTGTGCTGCCTCTTCACCCAAGGTAGCCGAGAGAGATCAACTTCGGAAAGGGATAGGTTTGTGACTTTTAAATCTCCATCGAGTTTCCGATCAATCATAGTAATTCCATCCCAGGCTCTCCGGAAAATTGACTCGGAGATTTCCTCATAGTGAAAGAAAGCCAATATACCAAGTAGGTGGAGCGCATTCGTGGCCGCTTGGACACCGGACGACTCCATGGACGTCACCGAAACTTCAAAAGTAGCATAGACATTCTTGTACCTTGACTGTGCTTGTGTTAATTGAAACTTTAGGAGCTGGTCCTGCTGCTCTTTGAAGCGACTCGGGTACTCTTCAAACGAGCAGAAACCTTTTCTGATATACGCTCCTGCTTGGATGATAGCAAGTGTGTGCGAACCCAACGTTTGAACAACTCTCTTCGCCGCCTCATCTCGGTCCTCCCATAGCGTTGCCGCTATATCGGCGGCTTTGAACAAGAGTTTTTTTGCATCTACGAGCCCAAGGTAATTTAGAATCTCACTACCCACTGTTGCGTACGGCTCAATGCATTGAGGGTTCCGGGTTGTGAAAAGAATGTTTCCCTTTATTCCAGTCGGGAGGAAATCGGCGTAGTCCATTGTAGGATCGTCAGCATTGTCTATGACGAGAAGCCACGAGTGTTGCACGTTCGAAAGCCAATTCCGCACTTGCTCAACAGATTCGAGATGAATCCCACAAAGTTTTGCAACGTCAAGAAAAGCTTGCTGTGCGCTTGAGCGGCTGCTGGTATCGATCCAGAAGATACCCCAGAATCTGTTCGTCCAGCGTCAGAGAACAGTGGTATGAAAGCGGAGGTTGAACCTAGTAGCGTACCTTTCTCGGTGCTTGTGTACAAAATTCAAGCAGACCTCACTCTTCCCAATACCGCCGTCACCAGCTATGACAAATGTCTTCTGAACTTGGCTTTCAGAGAAGAAAGCAAGGCTGAGCCTCTCGAGGATCTCTGACCGCCCGGTGAAATATCTATTGACGTTCCGTGGAACCATCCAATGTTCATTGCCTAGAGTGCCTAGATGGCAATGATTAGCTTAGTGTAAAGCGCGGTAAGAGCGATATGATAAGAGTCATTGTCTCAATACACATAATCTTCGGGCACGTGTAGATGCAAACACATCAAATTTATTGACTCTCATAATTTTCTCATTTCCTCGTAGATACAATTGCTGTGACCTTCGACACGTTTGAATGTCGAATAGAGACAGACACAACGCCCAAGCTCCTATGGAGAAGCAATCGTGTTAACGAGAATGCTTTACGAACCTCTCAGCGGTGTCTCAGCTTCCTGGACAGCTATGGGCGCTATTTCTAGCAAGAGATCTTTGGCGTATGCGGCCGCGGTTGCGGCTGCATAATTTTGCCATCTTTGATTTTTGTGAGAGTCCGCGTAGTCGCAGATGCCCCGGATTACAAGGCATGGGAAGGTGTCCATCAGACCAGCAGCCTCCATCTCGAAGCATAGCACGTCTGCTTCCTTTCTCCAAAAGTCCCTAGTTACACTATCTTTGACCACTTGATTCCCTGAGGCGATTGTTCCATAATGAATACGAGGCTGGGTTGTTTCTCGAGGACGCCGCTGTACGACTCTATTTTGTAGACAGTTCTCGCAAGCGCTGCTGTTTCCTTCGTGTCTATACCCTGCGTCAAAAAGGACGTCATTCGCCGTACCCTGGTATTGATATTTTGGAACTAGGATTGGATGTTGCTTAGCCATCTCAAGAAGGTGCTCCTCAAGTGGAGAGCTCTTGAACCCATGACTAGCCCTTAGGGTGGAGACAGCAGTACGAACGAGCCCAGGAGGTTTGTTTAACGCGCTTCTTTGTGTTGGTCGAGGTGCTCCTTCGTGCATTGCGCCGAGATCGTACTGGATCACGCCCCCTGAGTTCCCAGTCGGATTGCTCACAACGACGTCGCCCAAGTAGATGTCATCATCTGGATCACTAGTCATTTGAGGAACACCCCCACCGATGCCTACAAGGAGGATGAATCTTAAGTCTGGGAAAGACCTCGCCATCTGGGTAGCAACTACGGCGGCAGGATTGGTACCGTATGTACCACTTGGCAGGCAAGCAATGACCACATTGTGCTGTCCAATTTCGCCAAACGTATAGTTATTGCTGTCACCTTTGATTGCTGGGAGTTTTTTCTGATTCGTATGGTCCAACATTGCCCTTGCCGCGATATACTCTGAGTCCAGTACACAGATCCATCCAATGGTGTAGTCTTGGCGTGATTGCGACTGTGCATGTTGCGCCATGATGAAGGCGGATCAAGCTCTTAAGAGGTATGGATTGGTAAGTTGATTGTTCTTCCTGAACGGTAGAAGAATTGTCTGAGTCAAGATAGGCGATTGAATGAATAATGGGAGCCTAGGATGAGACAGCGAGGCTTCGCGGCGGTGAAAGCTGTTGCAAGCAATAAGGCTGCCGCCCCCACCAGGTCGCCGCCGAGGCCAATGTGGGTAAAAGCGTTATGGATCTGAGCAGACTTCACGAGGCGTATGAAGCTAGGTATGTTGCAAGACAACGACGCTAAGGACATCCAAAGCTTGACCCAAAGAATATGAAGAAAGGATAGCAGAGTTGAGAAGACAAGGTGGTGTTTGACGAGGAAAAGCAAAAAGTCCACGTAATATTCTAAGGGTGTGGAGGGGTATCATGCAGGACTACAGTAGTCTCAGCCTCATCCTTTGCTTTGGACATAGCCTCTGCATAGCCACTACTGCCTTGCTCTGATATCATTATCAGGTGGGCTGTACTTTCTAGTGCTTTCAGCACAAGATTCCGAAGACTTTGTAGAGTCTCTTTTCCGTTTACCTTGTACCTACTGCACCGTCTACATGCTATAACTACTTCATAAATCTTACACCACTGGTTAGACTAGTCAGCCAGAGTAGTGACGAGCGTTTGGTAGACACAGAGCGGTAACTCACGACAACAGTGCGGCGGTGAACCTAGACTTGGTAGGAGTGATTTCAGGGTACAAGAAACGCCTTCTAGCGCACGATTGAGAATTGTTTAGGATGCCATGACGCTAATTTTATGTCTCGGCCACCAAGCGCGCTGATAGGGCTGAAAGCAATATTACCGAGTACAGCAGAGTAATGCGCAGAGGACTCCGAACGAGTTTACCAGTAGACCGCTCTTAAAAACAGTCGATGGACGAGGGAATCAAGAGAATCTACAAAGGAGTCTCTGCGTCGCAATGGCCACCAACGTCATCCTGGACACTACGATGGTGCGCCTATCTTTCTATGTCTACTACAGACATTACTCACGCCTCCGGCATTACAGGGCTCGATAACCCTCGAACTCTACAACAACCATGCCCCCAAGGTACGCAAGCTCCTTGTGGTCGACTCGGACTCCACATCTCGTTCTCTTCTTGCTACATGGTGCTAACAACCCGATCTCCAGACCTGCACCAACTTCTCCACCCTCGCCCAACGCGGCTACTACAACAACGTCGTCTTTCATCGCATAATCCCAAACTTCATGCTGCAGACGGGCGACCCTACCGGCACCGGCCGCGGCGGTGCTTCCATCTACGGTGAAAAGTTCGAAGATGAGATCGATCCGGGCTTGAAGCATACGGGGGCGGGGATCTTGAGCATGGCGAATAGTGGGAAGAATACGAATGGGAGTCAGTTCTTCATTACGTTGGCGCCGACACCGTGGCTGGATGGGAAGCATACGATTTTTGGGAGGGTGAAGAGTGGGTTGAGAGTTGTGCAGAGGATGGGGCTTGTGAAGACGGGGGCGGAGGATAGGCCGGTGGATCAGGTTATGATACTGAAGGCTAGGGTTGTTGAGGATGGCGAAGATGGTGTCTAGGAATCTGCGGGGCAGGGTCTGAGAGAAGGAAGATAAGACGCGTACGGAGGGCTATGACTTTCGTCGTAGAGGACAGACACAAGACATGCGCGTCAGGCATCCTCAGCCCCCGAAGCCAAACGTCCCAAGTATTCATCTCGGATCCCTGACGTCCATCAGCTGCGCGATCTACTACTGGCTGGGCCGTGGCGCTAAAGCTCCTGTCGACCTCGTATCTCTCTTTGACTTGCGACTCGCAGCGGATAGCTCGCTATAGCTCTCATGGTATGCTGTGCAGGAAGCCTGACCGTTTTCCGCATTCTCATTACGCGCCAGCTTGACTGTTTTACAGGGCGCTTCAATCATGAAGTCCAGTGACTTCAATCCGTGACCTTCTCCTCGATCAAGCTGCACGCAAAGAGTCGAACAGAGTATCATGCTGAGCGGCATGCAGGCTTGATACCAATTGCTATGGACGGCCGACAATCGGATGAAGAAAACGCTGGATGGAGAAAGAGCAAGATAGTCAAATGGATCAGCTGCCCCAGCTGTTCTCCCTGTTGCTGTGACATGAATGTTCAGCGAAGCCCGTGCTCCCACCAATGGCATGTATTCCTTTCAAAAGATACCATTGAGACCAACTGTTCTGAGGACTTTTACAGAGCGTGTCGTTGTAGTTGGGACCGTGACACGTCGATGCGAGAGGGACAGTAGCAATCAGATTGCCATTGACAGACTCGCTGAGACTGGCCCAGCTAGCCTAGCACAGCCAGTAAGTGTCGCCTGGAAGACAACGACATCTTGGAGCCCCAAGTGCAGGTGGGTGCTGAAAAGCCATAGAGGAACCAAATCCAGGACCAACGTGACAAATATGTGTGAAGCTGGGGTGGATGAAACAACATGTGACAGAATAAGATCGCCATAAATTCCTCAGCCATAAATCATACATATCAATTAAAGCTGACACATCGCAAGACGATCGACAAAAGATCCTCGTTGTAGGGAAGATTAGGATTCGAATTGGCTGCAGCGACTATCCAAGACGATCTTGAATGCTCAGATGACGGACTACGATCCAGTCGTAATGTATGCTGCGTGCGTATTTCTAGGCAGTTTTGTTGTCAGCAGTTCCCTACAAGGAATTCAACTTCCGAAGATCCTTTCGGTAAGCGCCATGATAAGCAGTAAGTAAGCAAGTGAGAGCCACCACGCGTTAGCTTATTCTGCGACCTGGCCTGGCTTATCTTTCTTTTCCATTCTCCTTCAGGATCCAAAAGGCTGCCTCAAGCGGACGTAATTCAGTCCTGCTTTGTCGACCGACCGTGCCCCTTCCGTCTAGTGTTGTAACCCTCCCTTGGTCTGTGGATTTGGAATGCCGTGTCTTCCACATGCCCCATTACTACATGTTCGCCTCCCGTCAAGCCGGCGAAGCACCGCTTCAAGGGAGAAGCTACCGGCTGTTACTTCTCGGCCGTCGCAAAAAGCTCTCTCTGTCTAGCAACAGTTCTGATGTTGCCCTTTTCGTACATGTGCTGTGCTATACATATGATGACTTTGCCCAGAAGAAAGAAGAAAATTGAATGCTCTAGTATATAGTTATTCAATCAACTTCCCCTGCGCTTCGTTTGTGTTATCAGCTTCCTTGATATCTCGTTAGTCGGTGCTGAGTGGCAAGGTGTGTGTTTAGTCAAGTTTCAGTACTCGAGGCTAGATTATAATGCCGCAGCGGATACAGAAAGCGACGTTGCAGCGGCACTGGAGGATCCAAGTCTCTCACTCAGACTAAAACCACCAGATTGTCCCATCCATCCACCATGTCGCAGCCATATTGTCTTTGCTCACCAGTCTATTTTCTGCGCCTCATTGACAGATTACACTTGGGCCGAACACGCCGCCATTGATACACCTTGTTCATCCTCGAGTCTCCAGAAGCGAGATGTTGACTTGGGCCATCGTGTCATACCGTACGGTCTGATAACTGCGTTCAAGAATATTACTTCTGACGAAATTAGTTCTTCCATCTTTAGAGCTTACAGCCACATCGTCCCTGTTCACATATCTACTCCATACGCTTCGTTAACAGAATACAATTTGGCCGACTGCGCCACCATTGATACGGCTCGTTCATCCTTGAGCCCCCAAAAGCGAGATCCTGACTTGGGATACCGTGCCATACCGTACGGTCTGATGGTTACATCGAAGAACATGGTGTCTGACCAAAATGGTGCCTTCAATTTTGAAGCTTACCAACAGCTGAGTTCCAAGTTGCTGCCTATCCTAGTTGTGATGACGGCAAATAAGTATAAAGAGGCAGGCGGTGATCCCATCTGTTCGGTGGAATCGTCGTTCACTCTTGTCGCTTTTCTTTCGATTTCGTCTATATTCCTTTGTGTATTTTCCTGCTTTTCCGAGTCTCTCCAGTGGACACTCGTCGTTGTTTGAATTTCCTCAGTGAATACATTCTTTCTCCAGCAAGATGCGCTTCCACGCTCTTTCTTTCCTTTCCATCTTCATCGGGCTCTTATCCCCGGCCATCTCGTCCCCCATCTATTCTCACGCAATCCGGGGAGCAAAATCATCCCCCACCCTCACTCCTATTCACAATTTTACCCCGGGCACATGGGTGGAGAACCTGGCTGTCAGAGCCAATGGACAAATCTTGGCAACTCTCCTCACCACGCCACAAGTGTACCAAGTGGACCCGAACCCTTCGGCCGCCCACCCCTTGACTCTCGTGCACACATTCCCCAACTATCTCGGCTGCGTCGGCATCACGGAGCTGGGCGACGACATCTTCTACGTCGTCACCGGCAACTTTTCCCTCTCGGCCGCGGCATCCACGCCGGGATCCTACGCGGTGTGGAAGCTCAACATGGCCGGCTTCGCCGCCGGAGGAGCCCCGACCACCGCCGCCAAAGTCGCCGATTTCCCCCAAAGCGTCAACCTCAACGGCATGACCGCGCTCCAGAGTGGCGACGGGAACACGCTCCTGATTGCCGATGCGGGCGCCGGAGCCGTTTGGAGTCTCGACGTCGACACCGGAGCCGTGGAAAAGGCGATTACGGATCCGCTCATGGCGCCCACGAGCGGCGCGAACCCGCCCATCGGCATCAACGGGGTCAAGGTCCGCGACCAGAGCTTGTATTTCACAAACTCCGACCAGGGACTTGTGGGGAAAGTGGACTTTAACGCAGACGGCTCGGCTAAAGGGCCCGCGGTGACGGTTGTTGGAAACGCGGCTGGCGTGGACGATTTTCAATTCGATACGCTCGAGGACATGTTCATGGCTGGTGACGACGCGTTGAGGTTCCGGGGGGCTGAGGAAGGTTCGAGCGGCTCGCCCCTCGTGGTGACGAATTCGTCGCTGGTGGGAGGGTCGACGGCTGTGGCGTTTGGAAGGCTGCCGGGCGATCTGGGGAGTGTGTACGTGACGACGAATGGTGGGTCGGCACAGTACGTCTCTCGGCAATTTACAAACCCCGGACGGATTGTCAAGGTGGACGTTGCGGCTGCCGGATGGACCTAATTTTTTCTTTTCTTTTCGGAAACCTGTTTGAGGACTTTGCACACGGAGGACCAGGTTGGAGTTTGAGCGCGCTTGTTTTTTGCTGATAGTTTCCTTTTGTCCTGCTTTTTTTTCAGGGCGCCGGGTCGCTTTTTATAGTATAGACTGTACGCTTTTCTGGGTTGGTTATTCCGGGGTCCGAGTTCTGGGCGTATGCTCTTGGGGATTCGGGTATAGATTTGCATGCATGTACAGCCATGAATAGCCACCGAAGTCAATTCTTATCGGGGCTCAGATTTACGTGTCCGAGGGATCACCTTGAACGACGCCTTTGCATTGACATTTTCACGCCCTGATTCTTTCATTTACGATATTTGTTTGGGTGGTCTGAGGTTGTCATGGGAGGATTGAGGGAGTCTATGACCTCTTTTATTGCTAGCTAGAAACGTTTACCATGTGGCATACTAAGTTGCCAATTGCTCGACCGAACCCTTTAAATGTACACTGATTGCAATTCAAGTTCGAATGGGTAGGCATCCGCCGAAGTTCTTTCAGTTGCAATTCACGTCGTGCATCGGTCATAAGTATTTGTGACTATGCGTGCGTCAGCGTTGTGGACCTCATCAAGTGGTCGCGCTCAAATCGGGCTCACAAGAACTCTAGAGTCGCCGCATAGCCCCGCCTGTACTGCTCTTTGACAGCGGCGTCATTGAGATCTCCACGTGCAGCCATCCAACCCTGAATAGCGCGTTAGTGGTCTCCGTATCAATGGTCAAAGTACACGAAACAGATCTGAACCTACGTGGGGCATTTCGTGGAACGTCTCAAAGTGTTTCTCCCCTTTCAGGCCGGCCACGAAGCCGTTGCATGCGTCGGCGTCTTCGTCCTTGGATGCAAGAAGAGCAAAGGGGATTGAGATGGGAGATGCATCTTTGGGATCGACCATTGATGGGTGGGCAGTGACTGCAGCAACGAATGATGTCGAGGTTCCAGCTGCAATGGTTGCCACCTGTATGGAGTTGAGCCTTTGAGATTTTCTGATAAAGAGGTTAGACGTAAGGCGGTACACATACCTTGCCACCCCAGCAGAGACCCAGCACGGCCCACTTCTTGATCACACCGCCGGATTCCGTTTCAAGGTCTTTGAGAGTGCCAGGGATTATCCCCAGAGCCTTTGCCGGATTGGCGGGACCCTGGAAGTATTCGCCTTTGGCCTTTTGGTTTTCAGATGAGCTCGATGAGAACCAATCATGGTGCGCGTATTGGCCGCGCAGGAAGTCGGGAACGTAGACGGCGTGCTGGTTGGAAGAGTGCGCGCCATGGGCAAGAATATCGGCACCCTGGGCGAAGCAGATGTTGGTTAATCTGTGAGTGGAGACGATGAGGCGCAAGAAGGGATGATGTACCTGCAGGACTTGTGATCCGGCGCCAAAAATGTCGCCGATGACGAGGATTGCTGAAGAGGCGTCCGAAGGGCCAGTCTTATCTTTTGAGGGGCTGGGAGTCAGCGAATATGTGGGTGAGATTTGATAGCTCGAGGGAAGACTGACATGTTTTCATTCCTTGCACTGTGATGTAACTTCCCTTGGGAGTGTAATCGACTTCAATTGGCGGAACATTGCAGCAAGCCTTTGATTGTCAGTGAGTGGTGTAGAAGTGAATGTCTCAAGAGACAGGGCTCTTACTTCAGCTGTAGACATATTTGCTGACAAGATCAGAGATGGAAATCGACCTAGGTTGCGAATAGTAGCTCTTGCGATTGTTGTTTCACCATGACTCTGTTTCACATATTGAAGGACTATATGAGCATGAGGAGGGAGAAAGTAAATGTCGGAAATTGGAGCAGACCTGTTTAAATCCGCCGCTGACACATTTTAGGATACCTTAATGATGTTCCAAGTCTTCCCGAAAGGAGTAAATCCGGTCCCCTGCCGATCATCCCGCAGTGATCCTTCGCTCATCCTTTCTGGGTTAGGCAGAAAAGGTACGAGTACTCTACAAGCCTCAAAATCCGCGCATTACAATACCGAACGAGTGTGTTGTTTGTTCGTCTACGAACCACGCAGCAGGTAATATTGGTCTATGCCCGATCTAAGCCTGATCCTCCCCACTTTTAGTAGTCGCAAGATCAATGAGCTTACACCCCTTGGAAATCTTGGCCGCCAATGAGACAATGGGTTGGTTCGCAAGTAATTCCAAGATCGGGATAGTGGCATCCATTTCTTTGAACAGCCAATTCCGCATCTCGACTGCCACGAGTGAGTCCATTCCGTACACGGATATCGGCTTCGTCTCGCTGATCTCCTCCACCGGAATCATTGAGAGTGACGAGACCTTTGCGATGATTGAGTCGCAAATGTGATGAGTGGCTTCATCGAGAGACTTAACTTTGCGTAGCTGGTCTCGGATAGGACGTCCGGTTTGGATGGTCTTCTCTGCGTTCTGCCCTGCGGTTAGAGCCATGCGGCGGAAGTGCGAAAATATTGGAGACGTAAATGCGCCATGAGACGTCTCACTCCATGTCCCGAGCCCAGTGACTATCTGACCCGAGGACGAGGCTTCCGGTGGGCTGATGATTGCAATCTTGATCAGTTGCATCAATTCCTCCTCCGTTGTACCCTCGAATCCTTGACGGTCGAGCTTGCTGGCAAGATCTTGATTTTCTGCTACGTAGCCGACCCCAAGAATAACGCCGAGGTCTATAGTCACAGCAGGCAGACCAAGGGCTCTTCTATAGTCGCAGAACGCGTCAAGAAAAGTAGATCCTGCTGCATAGTTGGCTTGACTGGCGTTGCCGATGATACCACTCGTAGATGACAACATGATGAAAAAATCCATATCCTTTGGCAGTAGGTCGTGGAGATTCCAGGTTCCATGAACCTTAGGCCTGATGGCGGCCGCGTAATCTACCGGTGTCATCTTCTCAAGCAGGGAATCCTGACAGTGTCAACAAATGCAGGCGTTATTCAGAATGGATAAAGACAGTCAGAGAGACATACCTGAAGTACCATGGCACCTTGAATTACGCCTCGAATTGGGGGCATGTGATTTGTCTGCGCGAGAACAGACTTCAGCTGAGAGGCATTGCTTACGTCACAGCTGTGGACTACGACTGTAATCTGCCTCTCCTTGAGCACGTTGACAAGCTCACGGGCCTCCTGTTTGGCGATCCCGCTGCGAGATACGAAAATCAGATTTTTCGCACCGTGATCAGTCATCCACAGAGCAGTCGATCGGCCAAGGCCCCCGAGGCCTCCAACCAGGAGATATGATGCATCTGAGCTCAAGATGCTTCCCGTCTTCGCCCGCGGAATAACCTTATAATATGAGCAACCTAGTTTATCGTCACGAGATGGATCCTACCTTGACTGTTTCATCGGCCCGAGCCACAGCTACCAACTTCCCCATATGTTTCCCGGTTTGCATTATCCGCAGAGCTTTCTCGATCTCTGAAATTCCGTAGACAGTAATCGGGGATGGTCCATCTAGTCTTTTCCCGCGGAAAAGATCCATCACCTTTAGCCAAACCCGCGCTGCCGCCTGAGGCCTTTCTTTGACCAGACTAACAAGATTGACAACTGCAAATGTGACATTTCTGGCAAACTTATGCATTTCCAGGTGGGTGTTGATGGTGTAATCGCGGGCACCTAATTCAATGAATCGTCCAAAAGGAGCGATGCACTCCCATGTAACTCGTAGCATCTCGCCCGCGACGGAGTTGAGAATAACATCCACACCGACACCCTTGGTCATAGCCATGATACCTTTTGCGAAGCTACCATCTCGACTGAAAAGAATGTGATCTTCCAGTATACCAAATCTTTCTATCAAGAAGGCCTTTTTTTCACGAGTCCCGACTGTTGCAAAGATTTCGGCTCCAGCAAGTTGACAAAGCTCAATAGCAGCTTGACCGAGTCCCCCAGAAGCGGCGTGAATCAATACTGTCTCACCTTTCTGAACATTAGCTACGTTATACACCGAATGATACGCAGTGCAGTAAATAACAGGCAAACATGCAGCAGTTTCGAAGGACATATCATTCGACAGCTTCTGTACGAAGATTGCATCGGAACGATACTTAGTTGAGAATGCTCCAAAAGCGAAGCACGAGACTCGGTCGCCAATAGAGATGTGGTTGATCGATCTCCCACGGCTTGTGACGATACCGGCGCACTCAAGTCCTAATGCCTCAACTTCGACTTGACCCATAGCCATCATCACATCTTTGAAGTTGAATCCGGTCGCCTTGACTTCTATTTCCACTTGGTCGTCTGGCAGAGCGCTGGTCATTCTGTCATCGTCTACGAAATGAATCGTATCGAGAAGGCCGGGTGTCCCTATCTCCATGATGAGTGGACGTGCAAACTGTCGGAAAGACTGTGGCTCAGGCATCGGCTGAGAATTTGTCGATAAGATCTTCCGATTGACCGTCGTATGAGAGACCATTCGAGGTATCATAGTGCTTCCGCTCCTCTGGACGTATTCCAGGTCCGAGTTGTCTAATTGCTGAGAATTTGCGCCAAAATTTCCCTCAAAGAGATCGACGACAGTGTTTACTGATGCTACACTTGGAAATTGTTGATCTGGATCCAAATCGAACACGACAATCCTGATACTACCATACTCAGATCTAACCGTTCTTGTGAAACCAGTGATCAGGCTAGACGCTGGACTTCTGGATGACAGTTTCGCTCCTCGTGTGACCCACATGACGCCGGCGGCGGATGTGAAGATCCTCTTCGTCGCTTCAAACTCTTCAGGTGAAGGATCGCTCAAGAACGGTTTGCTGGCCTCAACAAGGACGATACATAGCTTTCCTGCTGGATCTGCATTTACCAACGTCTGGGCATCCACTGTTGTTGCACACTCATCGGATAACCTTGCCGCCATGTGTTCTCGTATGTTCCATGGCAGGCTAGCATCGTGAATCAAAAGTATCCCCGTTTTCTTGGCAACCAATCCATTTTCAATAACCCTAGAGACCATCATGGAACCTTGATGCTCAGGTTCTGTCGGCGAATCCCATACCACGGTATCTAGTCCAGAGAAACCGACTTGCTGCAATGTTTGGTGCCATTCGTCCTCTGTCAATGTCGGTCCCTTCTGGCGACCGTCCTCTGCGCCGGCCCACCACCCAGGTAGAGTTCCAAAGATCGTGGACGTCGTCATGCGCTCTCGGGTAAGCTCAATTAAGACCAATCTACCTCCACGTTTGAGCAGCTTACGTACATTACCCAGCGTCTGGTGCATGGACTTTGTGGCATGAAGGATATTGGCAGCAACCACGACATCATACGATTCAGCTTCAAAACCTTGCTTCAATGGATCGGCTTCAATGTCAAGCTTAGCGTAACTGATGAGATGACTCCAGCGCTTCAGCTTCTCTTTGGCAGCATCGAAGAAGCTACTGCTTATGTCCGTAAAGTGCCAATTGCTCAACCGTGACAGCTCGGCATCTTTACCTCCAATTATCTCCATTATAGGAAGCGTTGCGCCACCTGTGCCGGCACCGATCTCGAGCACATTCAGGTGAGGGTTTTTATGCGCGAGTAGATCAAAGTACTTCGTGGCTGCTCGATAATTGCGATCGAACCTCGCATTTTCTCTATAATAGGCGTCTAAGCGACCCTCTTCAACCATGACGGTCAAAGCTTCCACCTCTCTTGTAAGAATCCTCGACAGATTTTTGCCAACTTGACAAAGAAGAGCACCCTCGGCGCCGGTGGCGCTGACTTGACTGATGTGTTCCGCTCGCTCGGCTTCATTCGTGGTTACCCAAGAAGCTGTCGGGATGCCAAGTCGACCATTGCGCACGGTGCTTACAAAAGACTCGAAACAAGCACACTGTAGCCTGTGGTACGGAAGCATGTTTTTGATCTTGTCTGGATCCAAGTCTCTCAGGGCGTTCTCCATGAAGTAGAAACCTGCTCGCTCTAAGGAGCGGACAGTCTCTTGCTCATTTGGAGGAGGCCTAATGTCATTGCATATTCTGATCATTTCTCCAGAAGACATAAAGTCCACATCAATCTTCCAGTCAAGATAATAAGCCTGTTGGTTTGATCTGGAAGAGATTTGATCCTGGGTATCATTCGCCAGCGCAGTACATGTCAGCCCACGTATGGTAATCACAGGCTCCTCACCCTTTGGTCCTTGGCCAAGACCGATGATGTTCGCCTTGACTTGACGGCTGTCTTTCCTTTCGACCGATGCATAGGATACAAGTATGTCGCCCGGATCATGGCTGATCTGGGAGGATACCGACACCTCCCCTACGAAGACGGGCAATAGCGGATCCTTTAAAGAGACGGAATCTGATGCTAAAGCCGCAAACATACCATGAAATAAGCTATCAGCGGTAGCGGGATGGATAACAGTCGAATATTGAAAACCCATTGGCATTGCTGCAGCGGTATCCGGGATCTTGATCTTGCTTATGGACATGTTCGGACCAGACTTCGCCGATTCCATATTAGTGAATGAAGGCCCATAGTGTAGCCCGAGGCTATCTAGTTGATGGTAGAGCTCCTTTGTGTCGATCTGTGTCTGGCAAAGCGCCTCCATATACGACGTTTTTTGAGAATAACCAGCAGTCTGCTGGCCAACTTGCCCAATGACGTCTTGCGTCTTGATCTTCTCTACGCTGATCAAACCCCGGCAATGTTCGGTCCAGCGGTCGTCATGTGTCACCGACATCACGCAAAAATCGTCCCATGTATCTGAGATCAATCTCGTGCCTTCTTGATGTGGTTTTAGTTGAACAACTGTTTCTATTTCTCCTGACTGCTCGAGTAACACGAGAGCCTGCCCGAAAGTAACTTCACGTAGTTTGTAACCAGCAACGTGGATGTTTCTTGCTGTTGCACGTTGGCTTGCAGCCTCGATGGCCATTACAATGTAGCCCGCTGCGGGGTAGACAACACTATCCTGTACCCTGTGATCTTTTATCCATGGAATCTCAGACGCTCTGACATAGTTTCGCCAGCTCGGTCTTGGAGAGTTTGCGCTGACTTCCGGAAATCCGAGGATATCAGATCGAGCATGCGGTCTGAAGCGGTAGGCTTTGCTGATTCTAGACTCCGCCCAGTAAGAAGTTGAATGATTCCACACATAATGGGGAAGATCAATTAAGACTTGAGGAGTCTCGGTAGACTCGGGTCTGTTACAGCTAGCGATATTTACGGCATAACCTCCTGTGAGAAGATCTGACGCTAGCGCGAGACAAGTTTCCACTGCATCGACTTTTCGAACAAGAGCCGTTCGATAGGTAGGGGGAGAGTCTTTGAGCTTGGATTCTGCCTGCAATATCTGCTTTATAGGACCCGCGAGTGCTGAGTGCGGTCCAATCTCGACGAGAATGTCAATCACTGAGTCCCGCCCACGTCGTCGAAGTCTTGTAGACCTCCGACTGGTTTCAGTACAAAGGTTACGTAGAGATTCTGCAAATTTGACTTGGCCGACCAAGTTCTCAACCCAATAGGAAGGGCCTAGCTCTGAGGGATCGGCGCGTTTGCCGGTGACCGAGGAATAAAACTCAATTTCTGTATCAATGGCCTGGGCTTTGACCTCCGATAAAGCTGTCAAGTAATCCTGAGCTACGCTTTCCATATGGTAGGAATGATAGGCGACTTCCACATCAAGCTTACGCGCAAACAATGCTTTTGCCTTCAGATTTTCCTCGAGCTCTGCAATAGCAGACAAGTCGCCTGATATTGTAATGCTCGTAGGGCTATTGATGCAAGCCACAGTCGCTCTACCTTGAGTTAATGCAGCAATTATCGGGATGGCATCTTCCGGAGGCATTCCCACGGCTATCATTGCACCTCTGGATTTTTTCGTCTTGACAATACTCGACACGACCCCACGATAATACGCTACCGCCATTGCGTCCTCAAAGGTCAAAGCACCCACAGTGTAGGCCGCAGCTATCTCGCCACTTGAATGTCCTGTGACTGCCGTCGGCCTAATGTCCCAAGAAGCAAGGAGTTCTACCAAGGCAAGTTGGAGAGCAGTACACAACGGCTGACTTAGATGCACAGACCCCACTTGTGATGTTTCAGAGCTTCTGGAAAGTTCGTCTATAGAATCGATCAGCAGGCAGTCCACTGTGAGAAGGTTGTATTACCTATCAAGTTCCAGGGAGCACCCAGAGTATTCAACCAGATGCTAGCTCTGACCAGGGACTTGTAGAATATGGGATATGTCCACATCAGTTCCCGACCCATTGCATACCATTGCGCGCCTTGCCCCGTAAAGACGTAAGCTAAAGTCTTCTTTCCTGGAGATCCTACGAACTGAAGTTTTTCATTTTGTAGGCGCTCGATCAATTGTGGGGCTGATTTCGCTGCAATCACGGCCTTGTAGTCAAACCGTGAGCGCCTTTCTCCAAGAGTATAAGCGAGGTTGTTCATGAACTCGTCTCCAGCACAGTGTAAGCGGTTTTCCAAGTATTTGCTCAATGATTCCGCTTGACTCCGCCCACCCTTTATATCAAAGCAAGAAAGAATGTAAAGGCGTACACGAGAAGACCTCTCAGTACGTTTATGTCCTGCAGCGTTGCCATTCACGCTCGGTTTTATCGAGTCTAACTCCTTGATCTGGACGTCCGAATTGCCGTTGACAAGACCATTTGCTTCTACATTGCCAAAGTCTCCAGGATAGGTGGCAGAGGGACCCTGACCATTTGCTTTGACATCCAACCGGAAGTCCAGAGCATTGGAGTTCCTTGGAACATATCTTTGGATCTTGCGCGACGTGACGTAGCCACGAGCGTCCTCCAAAATGGCGTGGGCATTGGTACCCCCATAACCAAAGCTGTTGACAGAAGCCCGAAGTGAACCATGACTTTTCCAAGATTCGGGACGAGTAGGTACCTGAAATCGTGAGCCATACCCTTCATGATCCAGACTGGACTTTAGCTTACATTTAGCTTCCAATCGTACAAAGGGATTTGTTTGTTAGCATTTGCAAAATTGCGGTTTGGTAGTATCGTCTGATTCTCGAGCATGAGGATGGTTTTAATGACCCCTGCGATTCCACTGGCACCTTCCAAATGGCCAATGTTAGTCTTAACCGATCCAATATGAAGCGGCTGCTCGTGTGATCTACCGCGCCCCATGACGTGAGAGATAGCAGCCGTCTCCAAAGGATCACCTGCCGGGGTGCCGGTACCGTGACACTCGACGTACGATGTTTCCAACGGGTCGAGTCCAGCCCTATCATAGACAGCCTGAATAAGATCTTCCTGGGCTTTACGGCTAGGTAGCGTGATACCGGGTGTCTTGCCATCTTGGTTCACACCAGTGTTCCTGATAATTCCTCGAATGGTGTCACCGTCTCTCAATGCATCGTGCAAAGGCTTCAAGAGTATGCATCCAACACCCTCGCCTCGCGCGTATCCGTTAGCTCGATCATCAAAAGTGTAGCACCGACCGTCGGGCGAGAGAAACCTAAGGAAAGTTCAGTCACGCTTATATGAGATAAAAGACGCTTACCTCATCATGGACATGGATATTGTCATGTCAGGGCTCAGAATGACATTTGCTCCCGCGACCAGAGCTTGATGCGACTCTCCTGTTCGCAAACTCTGACAAGCGAGATGTAAAGCAACCAAGCTAGCTGAACAAGCAGTATCAATTGTGACACTGGGTCCTCTGAAGTCAAAGAAATAGGAGAGCCTATTAGCGATAATTGCTCGAGAGTTCCCGCTACTTGTTGCTTGATATAAAGGTATACTCTCTGTATCTCTCATGAGAAGATCCGTGTAGTCTCCACAGAAGGATCCGACCTAGACAGAGGTGTCGGTCCCCGCGGCTTTCTCCAGAGGCGTACCAGCTGCTCTTCTTGTTACTACACGGGGAGGCATTGAAATCTTGGAAGTCTTACAATTCTCTAAAGTCTCATAGCAGCATTCAAGCAATAGGCGCTGCTGTGGGTCGAGGGCCTAAAGAGGTCATTATCGATAGGTTCTCGCCTGTAATAGTAGACATACCTCAGCTTCTGCTTTGGTCATATTGAAGAAGGTCGCATCAAATTTAGAGATGTCATCCGTGAAATAATGGCCACCTTTGACATTTGACTAGATAAGATTTCATTTAGTATCACTTTGTGAGAATGAAACCCGGGTGATGGATTTACCGTTCCATTTCTATTGGCATCTGGATGGTAGAACGCTTCGTTGTTCCATTTCTGCTTGGGTACCAGACTCCAGGCTTCGCGCTTCTCGGATACCATACTCCAGAGTTTCTCAACGCTGGTGGCATCTCCGGGCCCACGGAAGGCCATGCCGGTAACTGCGATTGGCATGACTTCTGCCATCTCGCTTGCCTGGTAACCACTAGCCATAATGAATGAAGAGTAGTGTTGTGTTTCAAATAGAAGGGGTTTTCCTTCTCCTTCGCTTTTTTACCAACAGAATTGTTGATGTTCAAGGTGAAAAACTATTGATAGGCCGGGCTACTTTTGACCTGGTTGCTGAAGTTCATGCTATCATTTACCCTAGTCCAAGTTGAAGCGCATGCAAAGCTCGGACGTATTCGGAGAAAAACAAGGTGGACGCCGATAAGTGGGGTGCCAGGTTGAATTGTGGGCCTTGCTAGGAAGATCCATCATCCAGGTATCCCATCCGCTGGCGCCTGGGGTCCAAAAGTCAGGGATTCAGCCTTATTCCTCAAGGATCTTTGGACCTGCCAGTGGATGGGAGACGGGCCCGCGATCCGCGTAGGGAACGGACCGATTTGTAAAACATTATACTCCTCCGAACGGACATGGTTTCTGTATTCGATACGGCAATCCCGAACTTCCACGTCATCAACTCTGCAGCGTCTCTTTGGTTGTAAAGCAGAGCGGTGAGCAAGCTTGGAGGGATGCGTATCACGCGTGACTGCTGCATATGCATGTCAGATTATAAGATACGACAACGGCACGGGATATCGGTTATATGCTGCTCATTGCAAAGGCTTGTATCTATGGCGGATGTCACAATCTGACAGAGGCATTACCTAAAATCTGACTGCAGAGTCCAAGCTTGTTTGATCGTGGCGATCCGAGCACTGCAATTAGTTCGTGAATGAGTTTTCACTATCTTGCGCACGTACCCGGAGCTAGCATTGGTGATTGAGCGAGCATGACGATATGTCTTGGAATACTGATATGCTACAATCAAGTTATGCGAGGATGAGACAGTCCAACTGTTGAAATTGATGACGGCTTGATTGGTATTCTATGGAGGTTTGCTGCTACATGTGTGCGTGCCAAGCATATTAGGGCTGAGATGCTGAATTCCAACACTTCTCCTGCAGTGAAAGGCCTAATTGCTCTCAAAAATCAACATCAGCTACCTGTACGTCATGCTTCAAAGCCCCCTTGAATCCGTAAACCTCGTCCGTGCGTAGGGAATCCGGGGAGAGTACTTTAGACGTAAGTGTGTGACGGAATATTCCCTCGATTCCTCATGGTGCAGGGGTCTGTTCCTGTCTGCTGAACGGCACACCTTGAGGGCGTTCGTAAAGGATTCCTGTGAGGCTTTAAGCGACTGATTCGTAAGCTTCGAGGATCCGTTCCTCTCTTTCCAAATTGTTCTCGCTTAACAGTCTCGCCGAGTACTGAATGACTTAAATTAAGGGTCTCTTAGAGCCTTGCCGAATATCTCCGTATAGAGAGGCCGAACGTAACGTAGAATCCTTCCCTACTGCTCTGCTGAATGTCTCTGTAGAGGATTTCATAGGCGTATCGTAGAGTCCTCCTCTACTGCCTTGGTGCGCTTCCGCTTTCCTCCCCTGATTCCTGGTCTTTGGGTCTCGACCTTCTTGTCCTTAGACCTCGTAGCCTGTCTGACAGTATTATAGTCGATGTCGTTGATCGTAGGATGAAGGTGGGAATACGCTGAAATGTCGTAGAGATGGTAGATAGAAACATATGTTAACGCAGCGTCATAACATCGATCGAGATCTCTTTGACTGAATGTACGACGTAGAGATTTATCTCTTACGAAGAAAGTCGTCGTGGTGACGTTTCTGAGCGTTAAACGGGTACATATAGCCTGTTGAAACTGATGACGGCTTGATTGCTATTCTATGAAGGTTTGCTGCTATATATATGCGTGCCAAGCATATTAGGACTGAGATACTGAATTCCAAAACCAACTGTGGAACAGCTTACGCCAGACAGTGGCTTCTTACATTCTCGGCCGGGGTCCTCTATCTCGAACAAGCAAGTCGACAAAATCAGCGATAGGCGTATCATCCCCAGATTCTACGACGTCGATAATTTTCTTTATCTCTGCCTCGGTGAACATCAATGCCATAATGCTGTTGAACTTTTGTCCCACGCGTTGGAGGGTCTGAGGATGTTTTTTGTGACCTACCGGATACTCGACAAGTACCTCATCGAGGATTTTCCCATCCGCCAAGTGAATCGAGACACCAGACGACACGCTTTTCTTATCAGGGTCCAGGTAGTCTTTTGTGAATAGTTCCTCCTCACGGACAATAATTCGCGCTTTCAAGGCTTCAACGACAGGGCTCCAAGCCCACGGACTCGAATCTTGGTAATCTTCAACAGCAGGAACATCTCCTTTCAAAAGTGCAACCGCGAGAGAATACTGCATACAATGATCACGATCTGCAGCGTTGTGGAGAGTGCCACTTTTGTTAATGATCATGTTGGCTGCACCATTCGTACGCACTTCGACTTTAGCAATTTTTCTTTCCGAGACGTCACCTAGCTCACTAAGTCTGGCGTGTTGAATAAGAGCAGCCTCGATAGCCGAAATACTGTGGCCTTCCACAGGCATGACCTTGAAGAATATGTTTTCGATGGCCCATGTCCCAAAGCCCTGAGAGAGGTTGAACTGGCCGCCTCTCCAGATAACGTTGTAGAACCCCCAACGAGGCATGCTCAGTACCGTTTTGGAACCAAGCTGCCCCGCACGAACCAGTAGGGCCAGACTAACGGCCCTCATACAAGCATCACCGGCCGCCCAACCTTTGCGGGGGATTGTATTTGAGCCTGCACGATAGACGCGCAACGCTGCGCCATCCATCCAAACATGAGACATTGCTGCCATTGTTTGCACTTCCGATAGACCTAAAAGCCAGGACACCACCGCAGTCGATGCAATCTTGACCATTACAACATGGTCCAGCCCATAGGCGTTGAAAGAATTGCGAACAAGGAACAATCCCTGTATCTCGTAGGCTTTGATCATTGCTTCTAGCAGTGTCCTCATCGATAGAGGGGGGCCACAATGGACGATACGTCCGCTTCGGACAGAACGGCATAGCCAGTCCATCACTGACAACAGCGCCCCAAGGTTGTCTGAAATTTGATGATATTAGCAGCTATAATTCCGCGATCGGATAGTGTTAATCTACCAGATGGATGTCCCCAATCGGCCCCACCCAAAGCATCATTGTGATCAAGGTATCGGATGGCAACACCAAAATCGAATGCGCCTTTCACAGGATCAAGCTGATGTGACGTTCCCGGTAGCTTGAAGCCGTCTGGCGTCACCGTGCTTGGCACGATGGGACCTATCATGCTCCTACATTCGGCACTTTTGTGGATAGACTCGATCGCACAGGCGATAGAGTCGAGTAAAGCGGTGCGAGATGTCCGCCAGGCGTTGGTCGATTCGATGTTGTAGTGGAAGACATAATTTTTGATATCGATGAGCACTTGATCCCATCCGTTTTCTGTTTGGGAAGCCATCATCTCATACTTTGGCACTCGAGATTCGAGAGGGGTAGTCGCTTTCTCCTAGAGTCACCAATACGGCGTGAGCTTCACGGTAGAATAGCTCAGAAGGAACGGTTTGCGCTACCTTGCTTAGAAGTCGAAATGAGTTTTAGACTGTTAGGTAATTAGATACGACTTAAGGTGAATGCACTTGCCCGGGAAAGTGACAGAAGCGGCGTCTGAAAAGCTAGAGGGCGCTTTTCGAGCTGTCAGATTTACATGAGCCGCAGTTATAGCTTCTACGTGGGGCAGTTGGTGGGTCGAGTACTACCTCCAGCAAGTCGAGTAGTCTCGATCTATTCCTGTTAATGCATCTATGCTCTCTTAACATACCTAGTCAAATTATGCAACCCCAGGAGTCCAAGACTATCTCGGCACTTTCGACGGGCATGTTTTTGGGTTTAGCATACCACCTTCGTCATCCTCGGATTGACGACTATTCTTCCTATGATCCTATCGGACGTTGTCCCAACGTGCATTTGCGGTGTGTGGGCGGTGAGAAAACTCACCGGATCGCGATTTCTTTTCCCCAAGGAGAAGGAGCAAAACCCGCATAATGGATGCCTGTTAGTGCGTATGCGGTCAGCCATTTCTTATTTTGACAGGAATTGGGTAGATCGCAGATCGGCTCGGCCATCAATCAGCCAGCCTTATGCTTACCTTAGCAGCCTTATGCTTAGCAATGGCCGATTGTCGTCACGTGAGTATCCGAGCCTACCTTACCTACCTTACCTTGGTCTTCCACTGTTGGAACTCGGCAACTTTTGCTTTTCAAGCCATAATCCCCATCACTGGTCCTCTAGCCATCGTCATGTCCGAAGGCAAGTTGTTAGTCAAAGACTCGAGAACATCGCGCGAGTACGAGATACCCATCGCACATGATGCCGTGCCTGCAAGCGCTTTTCGCCAGATTAAAGGTCCAGTCACCGATCCTACACGTAGCGACAAGGGCAGTCGTGGGCTCAAAATCTACGACCCGGGACTTGCCAACACCGCTACCACGGAAACCAGTCTACTTTATATGTAAGCTCCAATTTCCCCACGCGTGCAAGATTGCTGCTGACTTTGCCCAAAGAGATGGCGAGACAGGTCAGCTTCTGTTCCGTGGTCACTCTATTGAGGATCTATGGGACTGTGATTTCGAAGACATCGTTCATCTTATGGTCTGGGAAAAGTTGCCATCCCCATTAGAAAAGGAGTCCTTGCGCTCTGCCCTTGCTATGGCCATGATGGATGTACCCGAAGATGTCGTTCGGGTCATTCAAGCTTTTCCGTATGTTCCTTTTCTCTGCATAGATAGAGGTCAAATGATGCGGACTGATGGTATCCTCCATACAGGCGATCTGCTCCCCCTGTGCCAATAGTCATAGCAGGACTGTCGGCGTACATAGCGAATAAGCCTGAAGACATTCCATCATACACTGGAGGCAATATCTATCACGGGAACCTGGATAGAGTTGACAAAGGTGTGGTCTGTACTTTGGCGACATGGGCAGTAGTAGTGAGCTTGACGGCACGTCATCGCGAAGGGACGCAATTCGTGCCTGCGTCTCCATCCGAGAAGTTCTATGAAAATTTGTTTACCATGATGGGACATGTGGACCACATTTCAGGAGTTCCTGATCCTATAAAACTGCGGTGTTTCCGACGATTCGGCGCCCTTAGCATCGACGGCGGACTTACCAATTCCACTTTTGCCATGCTTGTGACATCTTCAACCCTAGCAGATCCTATATCCTCCATGATCAGCGCTTTGACAGCCGCGTACGGCCCGTTACATTTCGGCGCCCCTGAGTCAGCGTATAAGATCATGACGAAGCTCGAGATTCCGGAAAATGTGCCCTGGCTGATCGAGTCTGTCAAACGGGGCGAACGGCGACTGTTTGGATATGGCCACCGTACTTGGAAAGTCGCTGATCCACGGATTCGACCCATTCAGTTTTTACTCGAAGAGCTGGATGCAAAATCAAACCCTCTGCTGAGGGTTGCGCAAGAAATTGATCGTTTAGCCTCCAGCGATGAATACTTCAAAAAGCGCGGTATAAACGCCAATGCAGATCTTTACGGAGTTTTCTTCTACATAACCATGTAATGTATTCCATTGCAGCTAAAACTTTGTTTTTCCGTTAAATTCAGCGCGGGAGGTTGCTGACCGTCTTGTGTCGCCAGGGGTTGGTCTGCTGATTTCATACCTATCATGATGCTTACCCATCGACTGCCTGGGATTATAGCCCACTGGAGTGACGCGATGAGTGAGCTTCCATAATCGTACAATGACTATCCAGATCTAACACTCTTGGATAGAACGAGACATCAAAATTATGCGCCCTATCGATATCTTTGTTGGGTCCAAAGAACGGGTCAAAGGAAATCAATCAAAGCTATGAGGAAATACTAGAAATCTAGAAAGAAATCTCTGTAGCAGTGCACGAAAGTAAAAGCAGAACCGAGTTTCGTCATACTTATAGTTTCCAAACCTCACAATGTAGAATGTTTATGGTCAGTGACCTGTTCACTCCGTTGAAATCTAGTGACCAGAAAATGCAGTCATCTGGTCCCAAACTCCATCCATATCTGCCCCCAGTTGACCCCCTGCATGATGTCCTCCATTTCCAGATGTGCAAGCACTTCCCACCTGCTTCCCGTTTTCCCTTCCACTTCCTTCCACAGACGTCGGAACCTGTCCACATTATGCCGGTAAGTGGTCGCACCCTCGTTGAGTGCACGGTACTCGCCGGCTTCCACAGCTTCCACCTGCCTTCTCAAGATCATGGACCTGGGCTTATCCTTATGAATGAGACCAGACGACCCGTCACCCTGATTTGCTCGTCCCAAGCGAATAGATGAAACAAGCTGTTCGCGTAGATGACGTCAATCTTGCCGTCGAGTTGCGGGAAGCTGGCCGTCTCGTCCAAGAGACTGCCTGCAATAAAAGTAGCGTCACCCATTAGTATGGCTCTGTCGTAGAACACGTCACTACCTAATTCGATGAAATCGGCTTTAATGTCAAGGCCATACAGAGCCTTGGGTGGAACGCCATCGAAGGTCAGTTTACGAAGTTCTTGCCCGAAACAGCAGCCTACGTCTAGCAGCGTTTGATTTGCATGAATAAGACGGGAGAAACATGGGGTACAGTGGGTGCTTTTACAGCGCGAGGTTCAGAGGACGGAGTTGGCCTATGCAGGGGTAGGGGAAGGAGCGGAAGGCTGGATCACGCTGATATAGAATTGGCACTCTTTCTCCATATCATTTGTATAATGGAGAAGTGTATAATACGAGAATTAAAATCGAAACACACGTATATATGTACATTTTCACCGCGCACATGCGATCGACCACGAGTGAAAGGATGAAACAAGAATAAGAAACGTGTTGAGCGATAACATACCACTTCAGACATGTGAGGCACCACCTGCTCGGCAGGCACCGCCGAATACTCCTGGAAAAGCTCTCGTGTAACTGAGGGGATGGTCTTAATCTTGGCGGTGTGCCATTTGTAAACATCCTCTCGACCACGAAGACTCTCGACGTCTGGATGAACCATGGTGTACTGATGTAAAGAAACAAAATACTGGGACGCATGACAGAAAGTGAGAATCCAACAGCTCAAGCCAAGGAGGTGGGAGTGATGAGGCCGCGAGCGCAACGTGGTAAAGCAGCTCTTGCTCCTCTTCATACATTTGGCTCTGTGTGAGAGCTAAGACCAACCGGATCCCGCAGACCGGACGTGGATTAAATCAGTGAAGGTCTTCAGAATCGATTGGATGAAAGATCATCCTTTTTATTGCTGGTTATAGGCTCGTTCGGGGGAACCTTACACCTTGCTTTTCAGCGAGTTATTCCCCTAGTGAGAAGGCCCACCCTGGTCCAAACTACCGAATAGGAATATGGTGACTCAGAAAAAGGAGTGATATCAATCAGAACTTTTGATTGGAGGCCAAGGGGTTTTGACATTACATTAGATGACTTTGTCCCGAGTAGTCCGTTTCTCCAAGTCAGGAACTCACATCATACATTGCTGGCACACTGACACATTGTCTCTCCCCTCTTATCCCTGTGCATTACTTTGGAATTGAGCACATTCAGTAAGCCATCCTTTATCGCCAGCCTCTATGGAACAATAATGAAACTGCGGACAGTGGTCTGCGATACTGTACATGGGCAAGTATCCATTCAGGAAGGAGTACATTTTCTCTAGTCTTCCCCTAAGAACATGCTCTCTAGCCAAACATCGTCCTACGGCCCAACTCCCTCACCGCCTGGTTGATCAAGCCCACATTCTCTTCATCCGCCGGAATCTCATGACCCTTACCGTGCACCACCAAACTCGTCGTGGCGGGATCGCACAAAGCATACAGTTTGAGCGAATGCTCGCGCGCAAAGTCGGATTTGCCCACGACATGTACGCTCGGGATACTCAGCTCCCGGAGCCCCTGATCATAGACGAGCCGATCCTCCTCATCCAGCTGAAACGGCGGCATGGCGCTGAAGAAGACCGCACAGCGTACCGGCATCGGGTCCCACGCATGCTTGCTCGCGTGTTGGACGAGAAAGGCGAAGGCGAGCGTGGCGCCGTGCGAGAAACCGAGGATGCCGTCAAAGGGACCTTCGGTATCGATGATGTCATCCAAGAGCTTGTAAGCTCTCTGCATGGACTGCTCGTCGTCATCCTGGTTGTCGAGTCGCCGGGGCCAGTTGTAGTAGCTGTAATAGGGACCCTCGTAGATGTGTTCGATGCCTGGACCGGGGCCGCAGCTGGTCTCACCACCAACGTATACGAAGGATGCGCTGTTGTCTTTTTCCAGATTGTGGGTCAAGCCGCCTGCGTACCGTGTGAGTGTTTTTTAGAACTCGCTATTTGCACGTTCTGCTGAGGAGAAGAAGATGTTTTACAAGTCAGGTGGGCTTACGCATTTGAGATTCAAGTATGTCTTCACGGGTGCCAGCACCATGCAGACACAGAAACTTGAGGCTAGGCATGATGTTTCGAGTGGATGTACCGAGTATGATCTTGGAAAAGGAAAATCCTAGTCTTTGATGAAGTCTTCTTATCGGTACGGTTTTTGAGCGAGAAGAGGGGGGGAGCCAAGGAAGCTGAGCGATATGGGCTATTCGATTTGTACATGAAAATGCGGCTCTGGCAAACGGATACGGAAGCAGGATGTAATACAGCGTCACCAGAGACAGGATATACGGGTTGAGCAATTTTCATGTCGGTCTTTTCATTCTCTCGGGTTGACATCTGATAGGACTCTGCATACATTATCGCCAGTCCTTCGCTTAATTGCAATATCAAGCCAGAATCTCTGTATTTCCGATTTTTCCCTGAGAATCAGGCCCACCAATTAGTGCCTTCGCGCGGACATATCGCGCCCCGGGGTAAGGGGGGTAAGAGGAAGATGGGGGGACAAACTCACCGTGCGGGTCAGCATCCTACGGTAATCCTCCAGGTAGTACAGTTGGAAATGATGAGAAGTGGATCCAAAGGGGTACATTAACTTTAATAGTTTACTTCGGATGAGCCCGTGCTCACTAAGGATGAAAGAACTCCCCGACTGTTCATTCTGGTTGAGCAAGTGACGGCAGTCAGAGCTTGTTCCGACGACACCCTCACTCTGCCATACTGCAGCTCTCTTCCAAAAATCGATTAGAGCTTGCGAGCGATATTCAGCCCCTGGTACCTTAATCCTAGGCCCCCCGATGATTCAACTTCGCTTACTCCGCAAAGCTCCGTCTCGTGATTTGGGATGATTGGGCGGAGTACTGACCGCATTTGCAGCCAAGCCATGCTATGTATCACGTCAGCTGCTGAGATCGGCAAGAAGCGCCGTTGGCGTAAATGTCATGAAGGATTTTTGAGCTACTGCAGATGCAGTCTCAGCCTCCACCGATACCGCTAGTCGGAACCCTAGCCCTAAGGATCTCTCGGAAACCCTCCTTTTGGACTTACTCCTTTTGGACTTATTGCTCCTTTGGACGTATTACTCCTCTCGGTATTGCGACGCTCAGAGATGCATTGCCGATCGCTTCGGGGTACCTGGAGGGTATCCATCCAACCATTTCCCAAGGAGTGCTCCTTGAAGACGCAGATATGTAATCATGCTTATGTTGTACAGGCAGCCAAGGGACTTCCTTGATATCAATGTAAGAGTGGTGGTCATAATCTGTATTTTTTTTAAAAAAAAAAATAACAAAAAACAAAAGTAACGAAAGAAACACTCCCCAAACACTAAGCTCGATTGAATTAGCGGTAAGGCCCTCTTTCCTACGAACAGACGGTTTAGATTTCTGTCAAGTTGCTCTTCCTCTCGACGATACTTGCTCCTCGGCACGATGTCTCTCCCCGCCTACTCCCATTATCCCGACTACGTCGTCACCAGCCCCTCTGTGTACATTGTCGTCGTGCTCATCAATCGGCCCTCCCATCTCAATACGTTCACAGACCGCATGTGGCATCACCTTGGAACCCTCTTCGCTCAGCTTTCCCATGACAATTCCGTACGCGCCGTCATTCTCTCCGGCTGCGGCGACAATCTAACTGCCGGGCTAGATATGCATGAAGCGAGCCAGGGCGATGTCTTGAACGGCATGCAGGAAGGTGTAGATGGCGCGAGGAGAGCGGTAAGGTTGATGCGGTACATTGGAAAATTCCAAGAATGTGTGAGCGCCGTAGAGAAGTGCGAGAAGCGTAAGTTCTCCCTGGATCTTACCAGCACACTCAGTGCCGGAACAACCATCTTCCAAACTTGTAGAGCTCTCAATACCGATAGTAGTATAAGATTTACTAACATCTCCATGCCTATCCGTAGCTGTCATTTGCGTTCTTCATGGCATCTCCTACGGCATCGCTATCGACATCGCCTCCTGCGCCGATATCCGCCTCTGCACGACATCCACACGCTTCTCCGTCAAAGAAGTCGACATTGGTATCGCCGCCGATCTCGGCACGCTCTCTCGCCTGCCAAGGGTCGTCGGCAACTTCGGTTGGGTCAAAGACGTGTGCATGAGCGCGCGGCCATTCTCGCCCGCAGAGGCGTCGCGGGTCGGATTCGTGAGCGAGGTGCTCGAGACGAAAGACGAGGCGATGGGGCGGGCGATGGATATCGCGAGCGTGCTGGCGAGCAAGGCGCCCGTGGCGGTGCAGGGGACCAAGGAGATATTGAACCACGCGAGAGATCACGGCGTGGGGGAGAGTCTGAAGCATACGGCGGTTTGGAACGCGGCTGCGCTGCAGACTAGGGATGTCGGCGAAGCTGTAGAGGCGTGGAGGCAGAAGAGGATCCCGAGGTTCGAGAAGCTCTGAAGCGTTTCTCGAAAGTAACGTTCATGATACCGCATTGTCAATTGATTGTATCAAGTGATGTCTTACGTTGGCGCACCACCCTTTTACACGAGTAAACGGAGATTACGGTCATCTAATGAAAAGCTCCAACAGTCGGTCCAGATGTTAAGGGTTCGATATTCTACTGTCTGGAAAAGCGTTGCTACGTGCACTCAAAGAGATTAGTGCACTGAGGAACATCTAGCTTACTTCGCTCCTCGACGCCGGCGCCTCAAGTATACGTGTACACTTCTCTCGAGAAATTTGATGAAGAAAGCCACATCTTCCTGGTGTCAGATACCTCGAGGTTTTCTTACTCATCCAAGAATGTCTTATGTTGTCGTTGTCAAGTCTTGCGTGCAGTGTTCTCCTTTCATTAAGGCTTTCAAGGAAAGGGTGACTTGAAGGTTGTTTTTTTCGGTATTTATTTACTATACCTTGCTGTTAAAGTACCTCTAAAAGTCTCTCTTGTACTTCCAACCCTGTTATAAACATACAATCCTTTTTTTTCCCTTTTTGTGGAAAACAATAACACAAGCTAAGTCTAAAAAAGATCGTACTAGAAGCATTTGCGCCAACACTAAACGACCCAAATCAGTGTAGTACCCCCTTGATAGTCTCAAGAACTCTATACCGCAGTTTCCCGCTCCTGTCTTTTGGCGTGCTTCTTGTCGTCTCTGTCCTTCTCTCTACTCACTCTTTTTCGCCTCCAGTGGGGCCCCAATACTATGACTACAACCAACATCGGGGCGCAGGCCAAACAAAGCAGACCAACCAGCGTGAGAGACCAGCCACGTCCCATAGCATTGATCATAGGAACAATGGCGGCCGTAAAACCTGCACCCAACCAGCAGCGAGTCAGGTTATTCGCGGCGGTCGCCTGCCCGGCTTTCTCCGGATAAATATCGACAATGAGAATGCTGATTGTAGTGAAAGCTGCGCAGGAACTATAGGAGATGACGAAGAGTAGGATCAGCGGACCCGACAGGTTGGTGCCAAATTTTGTTACCCAGCCGTATGTGATGATGGCTGTTCCTTCGATCAGGAGCATTGGAAGCGCAATCTCGAGACGTGCTCTCTCAATCGGGAAATCGGTAAAGTCTTGTTGCTTGGTCTTCACGACAGAATAGCCGAGGCGGGTAGCATAGCGTTTGTAGTTATAATCGGCCATCCTTCCTTGAGTGAATACTGCCAAAAGACACCCTCCTCCGACAGGGATAAAGCAGAGAGCAATCTGGATATCGTTGAATCCGTAAATGTCCTCGAACTCAGAAGGAAGGGCGGAGGAGACGGCATAGTAAGCTCCAAAAGCCAATCCTGCGCTGGCTAACACCATGCCGACTTCCTTTTCGAATATGATAGTGAGAGTTGCGAGAGGGTTTGGAATTTTCAGTGGAGGCCTTCGGGGGGCGTCTTGCTTGCCTTTCGAGTCTGCACTGGCTCGAGCATTTCTCCGTAAGTGCCACGCGGTCGTTAGGGACATGTTCCATTTCGCCGGCCGGATTGATCCATCGCCAACTATCTTTCGGCAAGTTTCTGGAAAGAATAAGAGTAGAGGAACGAAGAAGGCTCCGGCGAAGATAGTCAAGAACCAGAACACCGATCGCCATCCTAGATAGTGGGCGAGGAGACCGCCAATGATTGGCCCAACACCTGGAGCGACGAAGGTACCCGAGGTCGCGTATGCGATGTATACACCACGCTCTGACGCGGTGGCAATATCGGCAACGATGGCACTGGCAAGGGCGACAGTGCTGCTGCTTCCCGCACTTTGAAGCCCGCGGAGAACGATGAGTGCAGCATATTGGTTTTGTAGAGCAAGACCAATGTTGGCTGCAGTATAAATGACGAAGCAGATGATGTAGGCTGGTCGACGTCCCAGTCCATCAGATGCTCCACCGATGATGGAAGGGACTAATCCTTGGAAGATCTGTATTACATCATTAGAGCTGCTACTCTCATTCCACTCTGCGAAGGGGAAGGCTTACCATGTAGACTGTCACCGTCAAGTTAATCAAGGTGTTGCTGACATGCAAATCCGTAGCGAGGACATTGAAAATAGGGAAGTAAATGTTGGCTGAGAGTGGAGAGAACACTGCTGCTGCAGAACCGATGAAGATGATTAGCTGCTTTTCCCAGGAATTCCAGTCAGAGAAATTTTGGCTGCCCGATGAGCTCTGTGCTTCGGACATTTGGAACGCCTTTTCTCCATTTTCAGTGATAGTGTTGGGGTGGGTTTCACTAGCACGTTCCATTGCAGCCGACATGGAGGTTCGCTCGACGGTAGCGACGTCCGAAGCAACTTGAGTCTGAACCTCCGGTGGGGCGTGGGAGACTTCTTGGTTATCGCTGGCCATGGTGCCTTCAGTCGAATAGAGTAATGATGGTCTTCAATTGGCGAAGAGGAAACAATCTGTTTTCGAAAGCTAGGATATCAGACGAGAGGCAGGCGATGATGTTGGCTGCGCGGAATTTAATATGACGATTGATGAATAAAAGAGTAATAGGGAATGAGGTAGAAAGCAGTTTGATAATTTGTTACGTCTTAACGCCCTCAATACGACATGATCTTTCATGCAACCCGGAATTAAATCAAGGAGTTAAGGTCATACAACACAATCTCCGCCCGAATAACTCGATTTAAGGTAAGGTACTTTACCTAACTTACCGTTATCTTACCTTATGTAAACCCCCCTGAAAATCACGATACCTGTTATTTAAAATCCGAAGACCCCCGTTGACTGACGTAATCCGAAGCTGCGTCCCAAATGCCGCAAGGAGTGGGCTCCGCTTGACTTCCAAAAATTGATCACTAAGACATGACCCGTAAGCAGACCCTTCTCAAACTTCCTGGCTTGGCATCAATTTCCAAAACAACCGTAGCTCTGACTCCAGACCCTCAAAGGGATGAGCCCCTCAAAATCCTGTCTCATTGCGTTAATTCGCTCTTTCGCCTTCACAAACACCGCGGCGCTAATGACGGCAACGAACTGCACATACGCATCTCGAGTCCATATTGAACAAGTCTTCAACAATCTCGTACAAGGCAACACCTCCGCCTTCTTCTCCAATGTGATTGACGATGTCGACTGAAATGTACAGGGTAGTCATCCACTCGCAGGTCGCTACACCAGCAAGACTATCTTCTTCGTCAATGCAGTGGCCCGTCTTGCTCAAGTCGAGAATCTCGACTTTCCCGATGATGTAACCATCGTCAACGTCACCGGAGGATGCAGCGAGGAATAGTCTGTACAGGACCTCCGTTCCCGGCGATGATGAAGAACGGTAGGCCGTTGGATTCTACAATTTTCCACTCCAACATGATGACCACCTCCCAGGTCAGAATTTTGACAGCACGTATGCATGGGTGACGAGGTGGAGCACGCAGCAGCAGAATGTGCAAATCAGAGCATATCTCGATCCAGCATTAGCTGCGAAAGCCATCTATGAGAACGAAGCGCCAACTAATTTGACGTACCAAACACCAAGAACGATGCTTGAGCTAGGCCCGAGCGGGCTTCCCAACCTTACAAATGTCTTGAACCCGGAAGAGATATAAGGTACTGTCTCTTGAGTGTTTTTAAAGCAAGATCGAGTTTAGATACTCGAAATAATGACATTCACATGGGTCTGCTCGAGTATCTGAGCTGTACCATAGTGGGATCTCATGAGTAAACTGGCCACATGTCTGCGTTGAAGTTATTGTCTTCCGACCATATGGCCTCAGAGCCTTCATAAAGGTCCGATGCGACATTCAGACTTATCGTTGATAGCGTGCCGTGATTCGCGTCAGGAGCCATGGCAAACGTTGATTGCATTCCATGGTTTGGGATGGAACTCCGGTTTTCATGGTCATCAGCTTGGCTGTGTACTTTGAACGGCTGAAGGGTTTGATAATTGGGACGGAAAGCAGGTGGTGGCTGCGGAGGATGTGCTATAGATGTGCGAAAACCGTCCATGAAAAGATCAACCTTCGTTGTCAATTCGAGCATTACGTCAACAGCACTGGCTGCTGTGGCGAAATTGTTGCCAAATACATCCAGGACGTTCTTCGCAGTATCTATAGCCTTGCGCGCCGAAGGGGCAGCTGAACGTAGAGGGTAGCCGAAGCTGAAGCCGACAAGTGTTAGGGCAGCTGTCCATTGGTTTTGATAGGCTTCGTGGCATCCGTTTAATATGTCGTTTCCTTGTAAGACTTGGTGGATGATGTTGGTCGTCGCGACGGCATGATTTAAACATGAAATTGCATGCCCGTCAGCTAAGGGTGTCGAGGTTGTTGAAGAGCTACGAAAGCGGATAAATGGACGATAGAGCGTCATAACCAGATTGTGATACAAAAGTTCCAATAGCAGTCGCTGCCGCTGAAGCCACACTGGGACACTAAGATCAATCTCCAAAGACGACCTATCTGTGGAGAAAGGCTCTCCACCGCCCTTTCTAGCTGTCATCAATGTCTTGGGGACATTCTGGACCCAGTTTTGTACACCTCGCATTTCGTGCACAAAAAGCTCGGCGAGGTCTTCCTGAGACTCCCCGTCTTCGAAGAAGTCCTTTTCGCTCCTGCCGTTGGATGCCTCGGCGGATTTAACATTAAATGCATCATAGACGCCACGAACTGCAACGTGAAGCTTTGCACATTGGACGTGGTAACTGAGCCACGTAATATTTTCTGCGTGCGGAACGAAATTGGATCCAGAGGACTGTGCAGCACTTTGGCTGTCTGCCGGTAAGCTGCAAGTCATTTGTGATATCTGGACAGTTTGCCAGGGCCGCCCAAGAGACTCGCAAGCTTTACATTCCAACATATAAACAACCATCCACAGTCGCAAACGCAACTCCCTCTGCGCTTGAGGAAGATCCTTTGCAGGCTCTCGGTGAAGGCCAAGGTTATGAGCAACTCGAATGGCAATAGCCAATGTGTTGTAAGCCATGTTAACGAAAGAAGCGTTGCGAAGATAAATGGTCGAGTAAATGTAACATTGCAACGTTGTGAGAGATTGGGTCTCTGCCTCCAACATGAGTTGGGTCTGACACCTATGATAAAAGGTACGGCCTGCAATGCTCGAATCATTGATATCGATATGCGCCCTCGAGTTCTGGTCGACATTGAGTTTGGGGACAAATGCCATTCCATACTGCATGCAGAGAGCGAGAATTATGTCGACAAGTGGAGAGGGTTTGCGAAATGAATAATTGAAACTAGTCGTATCCCAGAGTGTCTCGTAGTGTTTTCGGAACTCTGCCTCATTCAAAATGGGTACCGTGCAATGGTACGTCTGCCAGAATAGTCCCAGAAAGTAATCTTCCTGGGCTCGGGATAGATACTCGATATTAGGCACAGCATTTGCTTGGTCGTTTGGATTTGGGTTATTAGGGCTGGCGAAGACCTTGCATGGTGCATTTGGATTGATCTGATGGTCAACGAGAGGCTGCTGTAATGCGGTACCAATGAACGAGCGTAATCTCGATACGAAGAAGAAGGTGGATGATTGGCCGTACAGCTGCCCTTGACATGTATTTGAAGTCTTTGACCAAGCACCCTCAGTAGGCGTCATTTGCCCTCTACGCACGTCTAAGGGTCTCGAATGCGCTTGGTCTGTGACAGGAAATGATTTGAGAGCGGCTGGTGGTGATGGTGGATCATTCTGGCACTTGAGCTTCTGCTCTAATTCTGTCATTTGCCTCTGGAGTCTTTCAATTTCACTAGAAGCCGTTAATCCTCGTTTCGATGCCGAAAGATGTTGAGCCGATTGACGTACTCGGTAGCTTGGGAAAGGGAACGGGCTTTAGCTTTGTTGTGGTTACTGCACCATCTGCCGGTGCTCTGGCAATTTCGGCAAGGCACATGATTATCGCACTTGATGCGGTTCAGGCGGCATCGGTCGCAGGCTCGAGCAACATGGCTGCGCTTCGGTTGTGGTGGACATAGCGGAGTGGACGGATTGCTGCTAACGGTTACTTCCGATCGTGGATCTTGGGCCTTGTTACGCAGGTTTGGACTTGCGGCAAATGTCGTGAACATGGCGGACAGCTCTACCCACAAAAATCACAAGGTCACAAAATCTAAGGTAGCTTTACTGTGCTTTTAGCAGAGTGTAGCGGGACGAGGGTGGGGGTAAAAGCTCAGGTGGAGAATACAAGAAGACAAAGGATTGTCGGTGAGAGGCTTACAAATAATAAGCACACTATAAGGTAAAGCTGAGATCTGGAGTTTAGGGCTAGGGCTAATCGTCCGGCAACGCCTTGTATAACAGATTGTGAGGCAATTGGGGGTGAAATCGAGGCTGGATCTCATCAAGAAAGCTCATACCATATCAACAGAACAATGGGCTAAAACCTAGGTCATGATAACAGTGAGGAGATGATCCATATCAAGACGCAGGTGCGACTGCATCCATCACCCTATTCTCGTGCAACAATGAGGCTAGCCCTGCGCTTCGCTCTGAGTGCCTCCACCATCTTGCCACTCGCATTCTCCAGCTCCCACTTTTGCTCACAACAAACTCCAGCTGCCAGATAGCCATCCACACAGTCAACCCTTCCTCCTCCTCCTCCTCCTCCTCCTCCTCCAACACTACCGCCACCAACACCACCACCCTCACGACCCCCATAAACAAAGGCCGCGAATCCATAGCCTACCTCTCCTACATCATTGACCACTATGCCCATCTCCCCTCCGCCCTCGCCTTTATCCACTCCCACCGCTCCGACTTCCTCTTCGCTTTGCACACCGACACCCCGCTCCACAACAACGTCGACGCCTTACGGTCACCGCAGATCCTATTCGTAAAAAACAAAGGGCTATGTGAATTTACGTTGCAACTGAAACCCAGGCTGTTTGGAAGCACATAGACATAATGCGCATATGACGCCGAAGGTGTGGAGGGATATATTTGCGAGAACGAATGAAGAGAAGGAGGAGGCGCCGATGCTGATAGGGGCGCCGTGCTATATGCAGTTTGTGATGTCGAGGGAGAGGGTGCTTGAGAGGCCGGTGGGAGACTATGAGCGGTTTCGGGAGTGGGTGGTGGAGACGGAGAGGAGCGATGCGAAGAGCGGGCGGGTGATGGAGTTCCTGTGGTATATAATATTTGGGATGGAGGCTGTGTAGTAGGTGTTTCTTTTCTCGCTTTCCGTTTGGTGGGTAGTGGATGGATGAGAGAGAGCGTTGAGGGGAGTAGGGGGGTTTGCTAACGTGTACTTTTACAGTTGTCCTGCTGAGAAGTCCTATTGTGACGTCTATGGGCGGTGCTAGGATATGTTTGGAGAAAGTGATTGTACTTGAATACCCATATTCGGTCAGATGAATGAAGATGTGGTATTATTGTTCAGCTTCCAGAGCAAGGGTCATATGCCAGGAAAACAAACAATCGGTTGTAATGGCTCAAAAATATGATAAAGGAGAAGGTCCTAAAAATTCAGAAGTATCGAGCATCTCTACGTATTTATAGCAGTATAGATCTATCTTACTCTCAGTAGGCCGTCAGCGAAGTCTTATATATGCTCAAGCTTGCCTCTGCAAAGGTAGGAATAGCAGGGAATTCGCGGAGATAAGATAGGAAATGCTCGTCTTGCCTCGCAGGCAGGAAGGCAGAGGCGAGATCTAGCAATTTCTCTATCACTTTATTATATTGAAGTCCGAATCCCAATAGCACTATCTAGTAGAGTACAATAGCATTCGTCCAAAGAGGCACTAGGAGGCTATACCACATATGAGCTAGCTACTGATGGCTGTAACTACCTCATACGGACATTATGTCATCTTCGAAAGAGGCTAGTCTCGCTCACTATAAGCTAAGACACAACGCACCACGGAACGATTTCTCATCACCGAGCGTCTTGCTTCGATGCATCACCTTTGTCAGCTGCTGGTAATGTCAGCATGATATTGGGCATGCTGAAAATGGTCTGAACGTTGTAATTCAGAATTATATCGACGGTTACTGCTTCCCAATGCCGAATTTCACTCGCTCAATTAGAGCGCCATCTCCCAACATCTCTCGAGCCGCCTTGGATTCGCTTGACTTGCGTTCGACTCATCAGAATGGTTTACTGTGGAAGGCCTAGCAAAGGCTGCGCTCCTTGCAGAGCCAAGAGAACAAAGGTGTGTGCATCTGCAAAAGCATTCTCTTTCTGGGATAAAGCAATTCTAGCTTGATGCCAGAGGACTTCCTCTATAATTCCGCAGGTCTGATTGTTTCAGTGTGATCAAGCTCGACCGTGCTGTGGCCAATGCCGAAGGGCCCTCCGAGAATGTCCCGGATACCGGGAGGAGAATGACTCGTTGTTTCGCAACGAAACTAGCAAGATTGTGGCTAAGGCTAAAGCGGGGACCTCGTTCGGGAACATCAAGCCTGTGTCTCCAACACTTTGTGTAGGACAAACCCGAGATTGTGATAGCTCGGCTCTTATTACAGACTTCTCCGTCGCGCCTGACCAAGTGGATGAATGCAGAACAGTCGCTCTTCAGAGCCTTACTGTTCCAATTCAAGATCAAGCCGCCCACTTTTTTTTCTATAACTTCGTCTCCGAGGATCTTAGCTCCCGCAGCGCTATGAATGCGTATTCTCGCGTCTTGCCTACTCTCTATCGGCAGGACTCCTCATTCGGTGTGGTGCCCAGGATCATCGATGCAATAGGTTTGGCCGGCATCTCGAACATTGAACATTCGCCGGAACTCATGGTCGCGGCTGGTCAAAAGTACGCTACGGCGCTGCGTGCGATTAATGCTTCCATTCAAGATTCTAGCAAAGCAAGCACGGATCAGACATTGATTGCGGTCGTGCTTCTCGGCTTGTTTGAAGTATTCTATTACCTTCAAGATAGTCTACGGTTCCCCGTTCTGACTGCTGCACAGACTGTTACATGTTCAAATCCTGAATCCATGAGATCATGGGCGAATCATGTCAGTGGAGCAAGTGCGATAGCGCGTCTACGTGGAACCGATCAATTGCGAACAGAGATTGGACGCAAAATATTCGCCACTCTACGTGTCCAGATTGTAAGCCACTGGTCTAAGAACGAACAAAGTATCTGACCCTGACTGGTCTGATCTAGCTCATCGACTGCCTCCAAAGGCGCGTGATTGTCCCTCCAGATTTTATCGAGTGGGCAGAGATTGCGGCTGAAGCCGAGACTCAGGACATGCAGGCTGAATATCAGCTTTTCCCAATAATCGGGCGCGTTTGCGCCTTGCGAGCAACCGTAGAGAAATCCCATAACAACGACATTAAAGTCATTACATTGGCGAATCTAGTCGACAGCGACTTGGAGGAGTGGAAGAATGGCCTATCGCCAGCCTTCTCCTACACTACAAGACAGAGCAGTAACACCGAGGCTGTTTTCTCAAATATCTATTACCTCTACAACAATACGTCGACCGCTGCACTCTGGAACTTGTACCGTTGCGCTCGTATCCTGACCCAACAACTCATAATGGGCTGGCTTAATCGTAACTTCATGCTGAATCCGGTACTGCACGCATCACAAAGATCCCAGTCAGAAGCTCTACTTGTGGATCTTGCTCACGATATCTGTGCCAGTGTTCCCTTCATCTTAGGAGCTTCACATTCTTCCGTATATTCATCACGGCCTCCAAGAGCTACGGACGGAACGCCTTTAATATGGCCTTTGTACGTGGCCGCGACGATGGACCAGAATATTCCTGGAATGCGCGCTTGGGTCATTACACGGCTTGATATGATTGGACGGACTATGGGCATCAAACAAGCCGAATCTTTGGCCAGCATCTTGAGAATCAAAAGAGAGATTACGGCATGGGATAAGTTTGAGACAGTGCGTGCAGGCGAAGTGCTCGATGACTGGTGAAATCCGGAGGAAGGCCCCTTAGAGGATGCTATCTTCAGTGGACCGATCTGACGATGATGACCCGAACGCGGACCCTGCTGTTCGCATCCATCCTACCCTTCTGGACCTCTACTCGTTCCATGCTACACTCTTCAAATGAGCCAATAAGTCATCTGATACAACAACGCCAGTAAAGACAAGAGACCTGAATGTTGACCCTATTCATCCTAGTTGAAACAAGAATGACGCGATTGTCGCCGACGAGAATTTAAACCATACTTCTTGAGGATGATATACAATGCTTTCTATAACACCAACCCTACCCCATCCAGGTTTGACCAACGCCAGTGATATGCACAGACACCAAAAGCTGGAAGCCGATAGACTTTTCCAAAAGTACACCAATGAAATTGTAGCTCGAAGACTTTCTCGGACCATGACCTGAGGGATCCTACTGTGGCGCGTGTGGAGCTAGCTTACCCCCTCTCGTTTCCCGATGCTGGACCTCGATCTCGAGGTCGCCTCTTCTTGCGTCGCCATGCTTGGGCACCAAGATTCCTGCCAAAGTATACGCGATGACAATCAGGATCTCCTCAAGAGTTGCCATGAATACTCGTACAAGGATATTCCCGTCGGTTGGAGAGAATGTCGAAACGGTCGAGAAGTATGCGAGGAGACCAAAGAGGATACGGACACCGAGGAGTGGCAGCGCCACTATTAATGCTAGTAAGATTCGCTTTTCGCTAGAGGGGAGGCGATTGATTTCGCTTGCGCTCTTGGCGGTAAGGAGAAACAGGCAGATGTAGATGATGAGGAAGATGATGAGGCCGGCTTTGATCAGCTTCTTTCCCGTGCCCTGCGTGGAAACGGAGCTGTCGGTCAGATCGGAGCCGCCAACGATGCAGATGATGAGAGCGATCATTGCGGGGAGCTGTAGGACCTGGATAAAGCGACTGCGGTAGGACGTTGCGAATTGATGCACGCCGAGTCTGGCGAATCTGGAGGAGAGAAATCAGTCGGGATTCCGTAAAAGTCCGTGCTTCCACTCACATTCTGCCCAGGCTAGAATAAGACATGACCGTCTCAAACCAACTCCGTTCCTGGATCCCACCTTCCCTGGGAACCTTGTCACTCGTCTCGTCGGTTCTGTCACCCCCTGTCCGTCAGCCTCTACCAGACACCCTCCGCTTCCAAACAAGCCACTCACATCCTCTTCAGCAGCCCCAGACTCGCCAACAGCAGCGGGCTTATCCCCACACTGCTCAGTATGGCACTCCATTCTAGATCACTGACGTTGCTTGGGTTGTCATGTGCTGCGACGCCGAGAGCGGCGCCGATGATTCGGATGAGACAGAAGATGGAGAGGTAGAGCCAGCCGGATTGGCGGTGGATGCCGTGGCGGAGGATGACGAATAGGGTGGTGAGGAGGAGGGGTGCGTAGATGGCTAGGGAGGCGATGGCGAGGGAGGAGGAGGGGGACATTGTGGGGGCTATGAATGTTTTGGTTTCGGTGTTTGATAGTATGAGCGTTTCTCTCCTTGTGAGTGACAAGTTCTGAATGCGAATATAATATGCTTCTTTGAATAATTTCTCCTCCATCCTGCACGAGGACCCGCCGTATATATATTACATTGATCATATCCTTCATCGTCTACTCTACTCTATAGTCTTTTGCACCGCCATCACCCATGCGCAGTACTGTCTATTAGCGACATCGCAGCTCGTAGCTCGTTAGCTGAGAATGACTGTTTTGTTTAGTTGCGTAGCGTGCGCGAGGCATTTACGCACGTGTCTTGCATGTCTTACTAAGGGTGTCTGGCTGCGGCGGACGGCGAGCTGCTTGCCTGATGGGGGTTAGGGTCGCGTGGAGATTTACTTGGGTTGGGGGGTGTAGGATGGAGCACGCTAAGTGGTTAGTTGGGCGGCGAGGAGGGATGGCGTTAGTGGGTGGGCGGCGAGGCCGAAGCCGAGGGCGCAGGGGGGATGAGGGAAAGTCAGGGGGGATTTTTGGATTTTTTTTAAAAAAAATCGCTCAGTGAGTGAGTGAGTGAGCAGAGGGGAGATGGATGGGATCGGGATGGTGAAGGGTGAGGGGTGGTAGGTTGGGTTGAGATGAGAGGTGCGAATGAGGTGATGGGTAGAGGTGGGATGGCATGGCATGTGCTGCTCGAATCAATCATCTCGTGCATCTTTCGGGTTCCATGCGCGGTGCTGAGTTGCTGCTCCCGCGGCTTTTTTTCTCGCTAGGCTGGTGTTGTGTTGTTTGTGGAGATGTTTATGCTGCCTAAGTAGTGTAGTTCTTTCTCCCTTCTTCTACTTACCGTTTTCCCTCTCCCTGTCCCTGCTGTCCCGCATCGATAGCACCACCTGGCACAGATGCACACGAGACCGTTCGTTCTTTTTTTTTTTT
>JAEUBB010000085.1:5445-20946 GCA_018257885.1 Parmelia sp. 050094
GCCGATTTAAGTCTCTTCCCAACCTCGATCAATACGACTTCAACGAATGCGACCTTGCCAGAAGTTGAAGTAGTCTGTCATGTAGCTTACGGCACTGGGCTCGCATTGAGCAGCTGCCAAAATGCATGGAAGCAGATGCCATGGGGCAATGAGCGATACTCGTACGGACGGCGAGCAGACATTGCGGCCGGTGCCCATTGGGACTTAGGAATACCAATCCGTTATCTCAGCGACGATGGCCGCTGTGCCATTGATGTAACCAACAGACGTGATTATGNACCGATTTAAGTCTCTTCCCAACCTCGATCAATACGACTTCAACGAATGCGACCTTGCCAGAAGTAGTCTGTCATGTAGCTTACGGCACTGGGCTCGCATTGAGCAGCTGCCAAAATGCATGGAAGCAGATGCCATGGGGCAATGAGCTATACTCGTACGGACGGCGAGCAGACATTGCGGCCGGTGCCCATTGGGACTTAGGAATACCAATCCGTTATCTCAGCGACGATGGCCGCTGTGCCATTGATGTAACCAACAGACGTGATCATGATGCAGCGCTTGCGGGAGGAGACTCAGCAACAGATTTCGACGTGTCCGAAGCGGCGAAAACGGTCCTCGACCGCTGTGTTGCGGCCCACCTGAGAGGTGGTTCAATACGGGGCTTCAGCCAGCGGGACCAATTGCTAGTGACTGTAACAAAGTACGAATCCAGAGCGGTTTGCGATCCCACTTCCGAGGCGATACCGTTTGCACCATTCTGTGAAGAGGTGCTTCAGAAGATGCAGGTCAGAAGGAAAACAGATACCTTCGCGTCCAGCGAGCTTCGCCCTAAGATTCCCCAGTACATTGTTCTTCCGAGATCGTTCAAATATCGTTAGTCCAACCACGTCTTTCCACTATATGTTCATTCCGACACTTCTTTGTTCCTCAAAGGCTAACAGATCTGGTTACTCCAGCAGAAGAAGGCCCAAGATGCGCGGTGAACGCGTTTTTGGAGGCAGAGTCGGGACCCACCAAAGCTAGCTGGTTCGAGTTCTGGGCTGCAGGGATAGAGGTCTACAAGATGTGTATTCAAAAAGGGATGCCTGGCTCTGTCCATGGATTAGGTAAGTACGGCACCTGTCTGAACATAATCGGAGGATTTTCAATCCAGACCCTGGATCTCGTCCGGAAATTGACCAGAGCATGTAGGAGACAATAAGCTGCTATACCTAACTATCAGTGCAGAAGGGGGCCCAGTAACATTGGACAGTGATTGCAGGTCATCAGGCCAATGTCCCACGAATGCAACGCTCCTTTTCCTTGATCAGAAGAAATCTGCATGACAGTCATTGAACGCTAAGATCTATCAGTTGCGTAGGTTATCAGATATGATCAAAGACAATAACAGTCTTCAAATCCTACAGATTGTTCTCGTATTGTATCTCTGTCGTTCGCTACGATACCATTTTCAGCAAGACTCACCACATCTGATAGAATAAAGATAATTCACTGACCTGGTGAACATATGGAATGCCCTCTCGGTGATGTGACTTCAAGATGGGGTGAAAACCCGGAATGTATGCAACACGTACGAGATTCACTTGACTTGCGCATATGACTCATTTGGTTGGTCGATCTACCTCACCTTCGTCAACCTTCGTTCAGTTGCCCATCCAACAGTAGAAAAGCCCAGCTTTCGCATTGTTTCCTCGTCATAAAGATGGCTTGCCTTCTTCTGATCGACCTCCAACAGGAACTTCCTCAATCCAATAGGAATCCCTCCGAGACCGTTCATAGAACTGCTCCCAAACCTGCTACGACAGTTCACTACACAAAGAAGACCAATCATCTGGATCGGTAGCGCCTACGAGCAAGGCCATGGCGAATATCACGACGGCCCATCTTCCAAAGATCCATCTACATCCAAGATTCACCTTTCCGGAACTCACCGTTCCGGCCGCTTCTGTATCCCCAATACTGCAGGCACCGAAGTCCACGACAAGATTCTTCCTTTCCTTCATGCACATCACACACGCATGACAAATTACTACTCCTCGTTTGCGGACACAGCACTTCACGATATTCTCCTACGAACAGAGACGAAACCCATTCTTTTTATTGTGCCTTCGCCGAGGTGTATGAAGTTAGCAGCCTTGAAAGATACATGCTGGTGATGCTATATGCCTGACTGTCGTCCTCGTCATATTCTGTGTATCTATACGTGACATTCCACCGCCTTATTGACCGTTAGCATGAGCAACCTTATGAACAGCGACCATCCCGTCGTTGCCATCTCTCCACCATCTGGCATCACACCAAATCTCCTAGATCCGTACCCCGCGTTCGACGTCACCGCGGTCCTTTGTCTTCTCTTTGCTACTGTCGCTGTGGTTGTACGCCTGGCCATAAGCGTTCGCGGGCCGACTAAGAGGATTCGGGTTGAAGACTGTAGGTGCCTCCGCTTTCAGGGAACTGCTGTCCAAAATTGTTAAAGCACATGCTGAAACCATTAGATACCTGTGTTCTGTCATGGGTATGTAAACCTCGCGCCCATTCAGAAACCCTGGGCTGATCGCAGCGGCAGCTGGGACTCATAGGAACATGCGTATTGAACGCCCTTGAGACTCAGAAAGGCCTTAGCCGGCACGAGTAGGACGTTCCAGAGGCTAACATGAGGCCTCTGTTGAAGGTATACCAGCAAACCTCCCCTTACTGGCAAGAAGCCAACATGGTAGACGGAGAAGCTAAGAGCCATCCAAGTTCTTCTACATCAACCGAATCTTCTACTCGCCGACAATCCTGGCCGCGAAGCTCACGATCCTCCTCCAAATCATGCGGATCTTCGTCCCCACCAAGCTTCTACCTCGCCAACGTCCTATCCGTCATCTTCCAATGCAGTCCCGTGCGCAAAGCGTGGAACCCGTCCATCCCAGGCGCCTGCATCGACACGAACCTCAATCCCATCATAACGGGCGCCATCAACGTCCTCTCGGATCTTCTGATCCTGCTCCTGCCGCTCTGGACCATCTGGCACCTGAAGCTGCCCATCCAGAAGAAGTTCAACTTGTCCGCGACCTTCGCCGCCGGCATCTTGTAAAGCCGCTCTCGCCATACTTACATAAGGAAAAATTGGCTGACAGCTTCTAGCGCCAACATCGCTGGCATTATGCGTCTCTTCTATTCTGTCAGAATTATACACAGCTCCGATCTGACCTTCCTACGCCTCCAGCACGGCATGTGGACGTATGTTGCCTCCCAAGACACCCCTTCCCAGCCAATTCCTCTGTACCTTTCGCTAACGGAAACCTCTCGCCAGCATCGCCGAGATAACGACCGCCATCTTTTGCGCCTCGCTGCCGCTCATCCCGCAGTTTTTTAGACTTTTCCATCACAGGCAATCAAACTTTGTATCCGCTGCCGTCAAGGGCCACGCTAGCGATGGAAGCGGTGCAGAGAGCGGGCTACGGCCACGGCGGGACTCGCAGGAGCCTTTTAACAGATACGGTGGTAATGATGCCTTGGATAAGGGAAACCAGGTCGTTGTGACGGGTATGTATGTACCCACGGACGAAGAATAGGCTATAGCGGGGATCAAAGGAGACAGGGAAGAATATCAAAAGATTTGAGTAAGTAGGCGGTTCTATGAAAGCGCTGGTGTTATCGTCGAATACGGGATAGAGGAGGTATTGTTTAGATTGCTTCCATTTTATTCCATAGATTGATTAGGGGATACTACATAAGCGCCATCTTGCTACATCTGCTGAAAGCATGAACAACTTCACATCTATTCAGGTACAGCTTCCTATATTGGTAGCCTGCGCCCCGTTGGTGATGTAAAAGGACTCTAGTATGCTCGTTTGAGGGAAGATTAATGCTTGGTTCCAAGTGAGGAATCCGGTGTCAGGGTATAGATCTGCCAAAAACATTCGTCCATTGTTGCCGAGGTCTCGGTGTTTATCGGACACTGTAATGCAATCAAACGGGAGACTTTTCTCGACTCTCATGCCACTTCAACTCATTTTCGGTCTCGTTGCGCCGGGCGTAAAAATGCAGGGCTCCCCAAAGTCCGAGTGTGACGGCCATGAACGGCAGACTTAGATAGAGCCAAACATTCAATGCCTCTTGTTGGTAGACTTTCTTTCCCTCGGGCCATTGTACAATGTCGGTGCTCATGAACGTCTACAAGCCTCATCAGCGAAATCGGTACTTGATTGAGTTCGTATGTGAGAAAGATGGATGACTTTGAAATCCTGCAGTGTCTTGTTTCGCATGTGGAATGGATTCGTAGCTTACCAGGGAAAAGAAAACGAAGAGGCATACCGAGATGAAGGTTCCAGGGAGGAAGAAGAGAGTTACAACGGTGATGATCTTCATGGAGACTGTCTCAGTCTTTGTCTGACGGGCAATATGCTTCATCTCATGGGTCATGTGCTTCATCTCCGCCGTTGACTTTTGAGACTGGGACGCCAGCAAGGAGCTAGCAAGGGTCTTCTGGTAGTCTAAAAGGCCGTAAAGCTGCGATGATTTTAGCTCGTCGTGGTCCCATCCACACCGGGCTTCCTACCAATGTCTTGCGGTCTGTAAGCGAACAAAGGAGTGATTCTACTCTCAATATCTGCAGCTCGAGATTATTCGTGATGCCATCGATGCGCCGTCCAAAGCTTATTATTTCCCACTTGCATTCGCGGCTTAATTTCTCTGGCAGTTCCTCACACTCGGTAATGGACGCGTAATGTTGTTTCAATTGCATGATCACGTTGAGATTCAACCTCAGGACCAGCACGGTCTCGTTTGCTTTTTCCTTGAGATGCTGGATATCTTGTAAGTCCTCGAACGAGAAGATTTGTTGGCCGTACTTGTCGCGTTTTACCGACGGTGGGCTTGGCGATTCGGGGGTATCGCCCTTCCATCCGGGAGGCATAGGTTGTTTCTTTCCACCTGGATTTTCATGGAACCGGATCGGTGGATCTCGCTCTGTCGGTGTCATAGGTATGTTCTCAAAGGATTGAGTCTGCGCTCGGACAGATGGGGAGAAGGAAAGAATTCGACGAGATCTTTGTGTCTGGATTGTATTTGGCGTATCGGAACGACGCAATTTTTGGGCAGCAGAACCATTTACAGGACTCGCTAAAACGCCTGCGTTCGTGGTGATGCTTTCCCCGGTGAGTCTTTCAAACCTTTCCTCAAGGAACTTGATATACCAACGCCAATTCTCAGCTGACCAATCACACAGAATCAGATGGGTGGTAAGTGCTGCTCCAAATGCCTTTTCAATGGTCTCAAAAGCCGGCTTTCCCATTGGAGCCTCCTTCTCACTGGTGGCCGACTTGATACGTTTCTCTATCAATTGGTCGCCTTTGATGATAAGCCACGTGGACCTGATGTATTCGACATCAAAGCTGTGATGCACCGCACAGTGTCGTATCGACCAAGGCCAATGCGCCTGGGAAGGCGAGGGCTCAACTGACTTCAGGCTGTAACATACCTGCATATCACGGCCCGACCAGTTCCGGGTATCGGCCTTTGTCCCCAGTTCCACGCCTGCGAGGCGTGTATGTTGGTAAAACCCGCTACAATAGAGATCTTGTGCATGCTCCTGTTCCCCAAAAAGCAATAAAAAGTCCAAGAATGCTGGCATGACCTGGAAGTATGTGAATGCCAACATCAGCATGTCTCGAGTCGTTTTTAGGCATGCTCGCGAATGACCTGCTGCACAAACGAATCTGTCTTAGACCGTCAGCGCTGTGCGATCAATCGGGTGTAACAAGGCGACGAACAAAAATCTGCAACGCGGATCTGCTCGTTGTACTGTGGATCCAATACCAAACAAAGGCTGCAATTCTATGGCACTCTTGACGCGAAAGGCCCAAAACGCTAAGTACTAGTCAATGGAAGTTTGTGTAAGGCTGTATCTGTGTTGACGAGCCTTTGCTATCGCTGCTCAGTTCGCAGAAACTCAGATCGACCTTCTTCTCCTCCGAGGTAAATAGACTCCCTTGATGCTCATTGATCTTGTCAAAGTAGGATTCTAGTGAGCCGTCGACTCTGTTGGATTGGGCTAGGTTTCGCGGATAGTCATGAGCGTCATTGAGCAGACGAGCGACTTGGTCCATGGCGACAGCATGCGTTAAAGAGGAGCTATATTACGCACGACTACCATACACAATTGAGGCTCAATATCAAGAAGACAATAAGGGGGCCGTCACGGACATCAAATATATAGGGAAGACATCCTGTGATCCTCCACAGGCAATGCCGAACAAAAGTGGGGCGGGTGCCTTGCTTGGCAAGGTACTCCCTAAGGTACTTTTCGTCGCCTTCCATTCGCCCTTGCCCTTCCAATGAAACCATCCTGCCATACAAGCTGTTCGCGGGTCTACATCATATGAAAGCACACAAAACGCCCTCCTGCGCCTGCAATCACCCATATCGCCTTCAAGTCATGTCATGTCCAGGAGCGCCTAGCAAAACGCCTCGGACTTCAGCCGCATTGGAGGCATCATCTCCCCGTTTACACGGGGATGCGCCGCTCGAGCAAGGCATCCCTCTCAGCCTAGTGATAAGCCACAGTCAGATTCATGTCAATCCGAGCCGCCTTGGCCCCTGCCCATGGTACCTTTGTGAGCTTCCGCGGAACCCAAAATCTGAACTTCTCGTTTTTCAGCTACACAACGTCGGTCAGTTTCACACCCGAGCTACATTCATGGGACGATGTTGTACCTCGATGAAAAATTTGTAGCCTTCCCAGAGCTCCGACAAGTACTTATGGATGATCTCATCATTGAGGCGATAGTGTGGCACATCGTCATATCCCCACTCCGCCGTTGCGGGATCCGTGTCAGACATGGCTGAATTCCGTTCCGAGTGTCGAGTCAACCTTGGCAAATCGGCCCCACGAGGAAGTAGCCAAACAAGGAAGATGGAGGAGAGCTGGGGAGGAGTGAGCTGATCGCGAGGGGGCGCTGCTATTTACAAGGCTGTGTGAATGGCTTGCGGGGTCTCTGCAGGGCGACAAATAGGGAAGGGCGACGGACTGGTCCGCATTACCTTCCCTCCACTCTATAGGCTGCAAAACCCCCACTAAGAGCTGCGAGAAGGCTGCGCACTCTAAGTGTGCCAGGCTTCGAGAGACTTGTCGCGCAAATGGCCGATTCTTCTTATTACCTTCCCTTGCCTTCAGCGATGCAATGACTGATCCATCGCGGATACATTCTGTTACAACACAGTGGACTACTGTACATCTGCGCTGATACCTCTCATCAGGTACCAGTACAGTAGCCGTTCGACTGCTCTAGCAATGCACAACCTGTCACCCCGCGATCAGCTCTCCGAGTCACAGCCTGATTACGACACACACATCCAAGGTTTCCTGCAATGGTTCAAAAGTCCAGAGTCGTCTCGCATCGGCTGTGGTGGGTCTGAGTATGAGGAGGAACGTAAATATATACCGTTGGGGAAGCTCAAGGAAAGATTGAACCGGCGGACGGTGAAGGACCTACTGGCAGCTTTGTTCGCAAATGAAAAGAGACCAGCACCTGATGTGGACGTCATTATAGGCCGTTACCTACGACCATTTGCGATACTGTTGCTCATTGGCGAAGGAAGTATGATTTACCAATTCGTGAATCATAAGAGCCTTCAAGATGATCGACTACCATTTCTTCAAGAGCCATCTGGATTTCCAACATCCACCCAATGCGATATCTGGGCAGCCTTCCGTCAAAAGCAATGGGCATTCTGCGCCATGACACTTGAATACAACATGGGCCTCCACATTCGGCCAGACGAGATCCTTCCTATAAATCACAAAGAAAAGATCGCAGAGGGTGGCAGCTCTATTACATATAAAATCATTGTCGACAGAGAGTATGACAAGCTGGTTCCTCCGGATCAAGCGGTAGGATGGACGATCTTTCCAATACAATATACTTTTCTCACGGACAGTAGGACCCTAATCACCAGCGCCAGAATACTTACGTACTGAAGACCTATCAAACTACGGAAGCGCGAACGTACTACGACACAGAGACAGAAGCCTTCAAAAGGCTCAAGGACGGTGGAATGCCCCCTTTGAACATCATTGGCTTTTACGGTGGCTGGGTTTGTCAGGAGACATGCAACATAATTTTGGAATATGCAGATCTCGGAAACCTTGACGAGTACATGGTGCGAACACAACCTCCGTCGACTACACAGGAGAAGATAACCTTCTGGGATAACTTCTTGGCTGTGATTAATGGCCTAGCCAGGATTCACGGCGAAGGTGAAGGCGACCCTGATGTACTTCAAATCTTACTTGGGTATGTGATGCGCACATTTCAACCGGTTCAAAGCTTATGTATTCAGATGGCACCAAGATGTGAACCCGTTCAACATTCTTGTGAAGAGTCGCGGGGCTGGAACATATGACTGTGATTTCAAACTCGCCGATCTTGGTTTGAGCCACTTCGAGAAGCATATGTGCTTCCTGCGCAATGTTGTCTCCACACAAGACAACTTTGGTACCTCAGCATACGGTATTCATTGTCCCTGGCCATCACCAGCATCTTGACTCTGCTAATCTAATTCGCAGGCGCTCCAGAGGCTCGGAGAGACGAGAAATTCCAGACACGTAACCTGCGAGTCAAACAGAACGTCGATGTTTGGTCCTTAGCCTGTGTCATCAGCGAGGTAGCCACATGGGTCAACAAAGGGTGGGACCAACTTGCCGAATACCGAAACCGCCGGATACAGGAAATGGAACAGAGAACTGGCAAGAAGGAAGACTGCTTTCATAATGGACTCGAGATTTTGACCGCAGTCGGACAGTCTCACGACGATATAATCGCTAGTCAGCGTGCAAACGATCCCATCACTTCTGAGGTTGTAGTCCATTTGATCCGTGACATGTTGCTCTTGAAGGAAAGCCAGCGGCCGACGGCACTTGTCCTGTATGGCAAGTCAAGACGGATTATCGAGGACGCCAAAGCCAAGACAAGCCATGCTGAGACTCCAGCCTTGGCTGCCACTCATGCCGTCCCCCTAAGATCGATCAGTACGCAGAGATCGCCGCTCAAGGACCCTCCAAACCTCCCGCCTAATTACGAACGCCACGGATCTGGTGAGTCAGGATCTGTTCAGAGGCAGTACGCTGATCCAGCCATACGAGTCCCAGAACGCTCGCCATCCCCTGAGGATAAAGTTCGAATATTCGACGGTTCATCGCGAGCTAACCGGCAGTCTCGCGTGTACCCTGAAGATTACGACGAAACGTATGAGCAAGGCGTCTCCAATTCCGCACAGTTACCTCTGCTGCAACCCGCATCAGGGCAACATGTATACGCTAGCCCTCGCGATCGCGGCCGCTCATCTTCACATGATCGCTATAATCAGCGTCAGGAAGCATACGCCATCCTTCCTAAACCCAAAAACAAGGAGCCTAGGCAAGCCGCATATAACATTGGCCCTTTTAGCGATCTGAGTGGGATGAATCACACGGCTAAATCAAATCAAGCTTCACGTGAGCGCAACACGCAAGATCGTTCTCTTCAGGCATTCTCTCATTCAGCTTCTGATGCTAATGATGAAGACCGTTCTTGGGAAAATGCCAGAAGAGACTCTTCTTATTCTGGAGTGTTGGAATCTCTTGTAGCTACAGCGTCTGGTAATCCAGAGACTCGAAGCACGCAAGGTCGCAGTCCCGCAACCCCTGAGAACCGAAAGTCCGGAACGACACTTCCCGAAATGTCTGTCGAGGAAGGTATTAGTCTGAAAAGGCAGGGGCGTAGATATCCACGCGAAGACCTATTCATGGAGCTCAAGGCACGGGATCATGTGAGCGTAGGCCAATTCTCCACGTGAGGGCGTGCTAACTCTAAGATTAGGTGTTTCTCGTTGACAATGCCGAATCCATGGGCACTCATCGCAACGAGGTCAAGATGGTACTTGAGTTGTTGTGGGCCATGGTAGCGAGGCATGATCCTGATGGTGCTGAGTTGTATATCACCACGGACATGAAGGCACTGAAGCCGAAGACTGATTTTCGAATGTTGCAAGAGCTGGACAAGAGACCTGCCAAGGATGCGCCGGATATGAGACACTGCTTTGCTCATATCATCGAGAACTATCAAAATCAATTTGGGACAAGGAATATCACATCCAAATTGCTTCATTGGAAGGCTACTCCGGCAAAGGGTCCCCGGAAAATGAGTCTTTATGTACTCACGGATGCGGTATGGCAGGCGCGGACAGACCTTCGACAAGTGATCCGGACCTTGGTGGACCATTTGAATCAGCATAAACTTACCAACAAACAAATTGGCATACAGTTCATCCGATTCGGTAATAATGAAAGAGGCATGAAGCGACTTGAAAAGTTAGACTCAGGGCTTAATCTTGACTTGTACGCCCTCATCACTATATTCTCCGCATCCTGCCCATTCCCAGGCAGATTTCTCACCCGAGCATGTTCTGAACTAGTGTTCATTGTCAAGACGTTTGCTAATACAGTTCACAGGGACCTAATTGACACCACCCCTTCGAACGGCAGCGTTTGGAAGATGTTGCTTGGCCCCGTCAATGATAGCTTTGACGATGATTCCAATGACGAAGAGAACGAGAATGAGAACGAGATGCACCACGGGTATCGAAATAACTCTGCCACGCGCGTTGGAAAAGGGAAGGCCAAAGATCTTTAGGGCTGATGGACGCAAGATCATGACACAACACAGTGCAGGTGCGTCTACATTCGCAGCAGAATATCCAATCTCATCAGGCTACAGTGTCACGTTCCGATTCAATCCTGTATATTGGACTTTCTGGATAGGGGGAACTATTCAATTGGACAATTGTGGCCATGCATATATATCACTTCTCGATTATTTGGAATACGATCTGGCCAAGGATCTTAAGCACAGGGACCTTACATACCCCAGGCAAAAATGGATGTTTTCTAGAAACGGAGGAATTTTCTGGGATGGGATAAAGGATTTTGTGCAAGTAGCAGGCCTGTGACAGGAAAAGCGAGGATGTTTGCGCTTGGGAGGGAAGAAATCTGGCGACGGTGCGCCCTCGACCACATGTCTTCAAGCGCTCTGCGGTGAGTGTTTGAAATGAGAGATAATAGATACTACAGAGATAGAGATGACGGCTTTGGGAACTTTGAGATGGACCGGGTTTCTTGGATGAGCCTTGGGTTCTTAGATACGACATGTACTAGTTCAATGGATGGCTTTTGAGAAGAGTATAGGACGTGACAAGTGTTTGAGATGTGGTTGATAATGTGAAGAGAGTTGAAGGTTTTGATGGAGTGGGATGTAGGGATAGGTTGGTTTAGGAGATCTACTGAAATTGAGTTAGCTCCTGTTCTTCAACTTCGAAAATTCGCAACACGGTACGGGACTCAAACCCCACGACGAAACCTCAATCGATCTTAGCGAAGGTATCTAGCGAAGCGCCATACCAGAGTTGGGCTAGCGTGGAAACTGTCTTGGCAGTTTGCGTGTCGACAACGCGGGGCTAGACAATTCGTGGTACTTAAGTTTCGCAGCTAGTCTTCCATGGAGTCAATGTCCCCTTGGTCCGGTGTCTTAAAGAACGCGTCAACTATACCATAACTCGAAATCTTTAATCGGACTACGCGGCGTTATTGTATCAATCAGCGGGGCGCAAGAAGACGTGTTTTGATTACATCCAATGTCGGGGGGTTTGCCTCTGTAGCTCCAGGTTTCATCAGGGTTGCAGTATCGGATTGACGAGATGATGAGAAGTAAGATGTATCAATATTATCAGCAATCCGTTAGAGTATCTCAGGTACCACGATTAATCCCTGGATTATCTGAATGGGGTACTTTAGCCAGAGGAATCGCTGACTGTATTAACGATATTCGCGCTCATCTATCCAATCGGTACAATTCCTCCACCACCGCCTCTGCAGCTGAAACAATTCGGATGGCCGAAGTTCGCATACGTTAGTGCTAGCTCAGTAACCGCCTATTGGTAGCCTCGGTTGGACTTCGCTACCTCTCCGAGGCTACTATTGCAAAATTGAAGACTATATGGAGATATATATATATATATATATATATAATAGAAAGAATATGCGCGTCGAAACTGCCTAAAGGGCTCGATCTAGGTATATTTGACTATCCGCTAAAGCTTCATCTTTAACTATGATCGAGGGGCAGCTGATAACAGAATGTCGGCAACTCTCATCGACTGTTCGAAATCAACTACTCGTTGATTGCCCTCCCACAGGGCAGCGCCTTAGATAGTAGTAGAAGCTCAGGGTAGGATCCCTAAAAGTGCTGTCAAAGTGTTGAGAGTTTCCTGTAAACTGTCTACGATCCTTGAGTTTGCAACTTAAGTGCCGGTAAAGGCAAAGAACAAGAGGAGAAACATTCGGCGGATTCTCTAGCCATCGCCATGAGAGTTTTACGAACGGGATTGCCTGATTTAACAAGAAATGTCAGGCTGGCCAGGGTAGCTCGTTTTCGGCTTCAAGAAGCTGCACCTGAATAGAAGTGAAACTGTTCATGATCCCTGCAGGTGTAGCAAGATGGCGCTTATGTACTATTCCAAACAAGCCTTCGACATCTTTCGAGTTCTTGGGATATAAAAAGTCACTCAGTAGTCAACCCGTGGATTAGTACCATCAATTAAGCAAAAAGCGATACGCTGGGGGAAGATCCCAAAATGAAGTGCTAAAAGTCTAAAGCGCCCTTCATATACATGGAAGGTATTGTACGGGTGACAAATGGCCCGCATCCGCTTCGCCCAAGAGATACAGGCGATCCTGCTCGGCCGTCTGACTGCAGCAGACTTGGAGTACATGTTGATATATTCAGGAATAATTGAATTATTACTCCTATGTTCCCCCGGGCCTTGATATATATATAGTATTAAAATCAGCTGTTTCAGGAAACGAGATGGCAGGGATGCTTGGGGGCCATAATTACAACAGTATACAAGCACGCAGGAGAGCCGTCTGACTCCAGTAAGTCGAGAAACTGCACTGAAAGCAAGGTGCGGGGAATTCTCATTGGTAAGTATCATTTTGCGATCAATGCGTGCTCAGAGTGTGTTAGATGCACAGGATCGTGGTGTGCCACACCACTTACTAAGTTCGCTCAGTACGGGCTTGCGAGAAAAGCATGCCCTCGTGCGGACAAGTGTGGTTCGGCTCGCTCGTCCCGGCGGACTGAATTGTACCAACTTCTTGCAAAACACATCACCTTGCATGCCTCGGTTTGCGCACGAGCACTCATTGCGGCTCCCCCTTGAACACCATGCAGACCGGATTCATAAATGCACCGTGCATCGGATCTGCGTGACCTTGCTAGAGTTGCCTAGTCTGCACTTAGTCGTAGCCTTGCTTTACATTTCACATCCTGTAGTTGAATGTTGATTCATGCTACGCGAAAATTACCCAACTTATATTTCGGCATTATAAAAGATCAAGAGAGCACTGTTCAGAAAGCATCCAAGCCAATGATAAATTTGCCTTTAACGCATTTTTAGGACAGGCAATTGTGCTTATCTTGAAGAAAGCGACAGCATGTCTCACTACACCTATCTCAAAGGAGTATGATTAGTAGCCAATATGCCAGGAGCATCATATGCGCGTCAGTCCTGTTGCGTGTCGCTCTTGGCACTAGAGCCATGGCGTTGGTCCTCACGGCCTGGCTCTGTAGCCTGAAAGCTTTTTGGGCTACTTGGAAAGCATCACAGAGACTCGCCTTGAAAACTCAGTTGTAGCTTACAAAGAGAGTCGCGTGGGTTGGTTGGGAATGGCTTCAGTCAGACAATTAGACCCGACCTGCGGTTGGGCATTCCACATCGAAGATAGAGATGACTCTCTACACCTGAACAAGGGCAAAGAATGGGGACGAGAAACCGCTAGAGGCAGCAAGAATTCCGCGAAGTTTACTCTGTATTTTATGCAAAGTATGTAGTAGACGTTCTAGCGATTTATGATACGAGCGTATCTAAGGAACAGGGGCTTTCAGGACCGCGACTTGGATTGTCTGTAAGTGTATCAAATGATTGATTGACCAGACACCCTGAAGGGTTTCACAGACATCTAAGGCCCGGCCAGAATGTAACTGTTATCAATAAAGATAAAGCAACGGTAACAGAGATGCTCCCAGCGCTTACGGCAAGGCGCACTCAATGCACAAGTACCTCGGCGCCAAACCCTGCTATCTCCCTACCTCTTATCTTCCACATTAATGAGCGTCTACCGAGATCACCACATTTTTGATACCATAATCGAATCTCCACAGCTCCCAGTTTGCATCTCAATTCGCACGCCCTGACCATGGGCTCTTGGAAGGGAACAGCACCGGGCCGCTTGGAACGGCCCTTCGAATCCATTGAACCGGTGGCTCGATAGCGTGCACGGAGGTGTCGAGATAGTCGAATTCGCTGTTGGAATGGAGATGGATACGAGGCAGATCGTGTGCCATTTGTTGACGTGGCGAGGGGAAATGGTACTCGGCGCTTGCTACAACGAAGCATTCTATGAGGAGCAGTTTGTGCGGGAGTTCCTGGGGAAGACTTCTGCTATCTTATTGGCAGAGCTTGGGATAGATAATATGGGGGGGGTAGGTAAGATGTAGCGGCCAGCCATCCATGTTTCTAGGAATGTTGATTACTGGGTCCTAAGAATTAGAACATGTTCTAGTTAAATGCACCTGTCCTGTGTAAAATGCATGCAGAAAGGTCTCTTATTAGTAGATAGTCCTTCTTTTAATTTAGCTCTTCTATGAGATCAGTCCTCAACTTTTTGAATGCCTTGGCTCGATGATAACGCCGAAATCGATGCACCATCACGCATGAATTCTACTTATATCATGAAACCTCGATCTGCCTCTCGACCGAGATGGCGTTTAGAGGGATAGGCCGAGCTCCGTTGCTCTCGGTTCGTGTCCCCCCAGCTACCTCGATTAAAAGGATTTTGTCCGAGTTGGCGTCCTCGATGAATCTGTCATAGTTTGACTCCACATCACCGTAAATATTGTACGACGAGCTGTGCACGACTGTACTGCTGTCGCCTGTTCTGCGCACGCTATGCTTGGCTGAGGCTGAAAGGTCGCCGAAGCGAGAGCTATGCAAGAGTGGCCGGTATGTTGGAAGACACGCGCAAATGATTGCCGTTCCAAGTTCGATGGTACTCAACATGATACATAATAACATCGATGAGGCTAGTATTTACGTCAGCGCTGTCCCAATGTCGACTTACGGAGCCTACCTTGATCAAGCTCTTTTGGACTGAAACTATAACACATCTTTAGGATTCCCGTTATACATACGCTGTTGCTGTTAGCTACTTATGATATGATATGATACCAGCGAGAAGGGGGTTAGAGATAGCAGTGAGACGTACAAACCACCGAGTAAGAATATGAGGCTGAGAATCCATCGCTGTCTTGCTGGCAACTGGAGATTTCGAATCACCGAGATTGGAAGTATAAGAATAGTAATATCCAGCAGGACATTGGTCGCCTCCTGAAGTAGTATAAAAACACCCAGAAGCACACA
>JAEUBB010000085.1:41752-53137 GCA_018257885.1 Parmelia sp. 050094
CACACTGGCTCCATAAAGAAATTAATGTATTATTTAATATCAGTACTAACCGTAAGCCTTTACTTATCATTAATAATTATTAAATTTAGCAGAATTATATGGTGGGGAAAAAGTTGATGTAAATAAGCGGGGTTGGGCGACACGAACAAATGCCAAGCAATTGCATGCTTTTTGCAACTCGTAAATCTCCGGGGCCGGACTTATCGGACATGAGATCTCAAATTCGAGGCTACTTCTCCGTATCGGCGCCGATCTTTTTTTCCAGATATTGAAAATACGAGATTGTATCTAGCTAGCGATGGAGTGGTTTTCTGGCTGGGCCTTCGATGCCTGTGAACCCTCTGCGGGGGAACTCGTATCGTGCCCAGTATGACACAGCCAACCAACCAACCAACCGACCGATGTCGCATGAGCAGTATTTCGTCGTTTCTATGGGCCGTCACGGCATTGAAACACCGACTAAAACGGATACCTCCGGATGGTCGCTTCGACTCGCCAGCGCCGCGTCACCAAATGGAAGCGTGAAGAAATAGCTCTATGGAAAATGCAGGGAACCAGGAATATATGTAAAAAGGGGAATTCCTGGACAAGCTAAAGCCTACATGAGCTCGAGATACAAAAGCAGATGGCAGGGAAACGACGGCAGGGAAACGATGACTGAAACGGAAAAAGCTAACACAGGTCTGGGTATGAGCTTTTGACAAGATCGGTGCCCTAGATAAAATTATCCCGTTAGTTGAGAAAGGACACGGGCTTGGAAACCACTGCAGATACTGGGGACAAACCTTTTCAGCAACCATGTACACCACGTTCTGAATACGGCAATTCGGGATAATGGGAAATATTGATGCATCAATAACCCTTAATCCCCTGACACCATGAACCTTCAACTTCCCATCAACAACGCCCTGCCCGATATCTCTCGAAAGCCTATTCGTGCCACAAGGATGAAAGCCAGTCTGGCTGCGCTCAAGAATTGTCCTATTCATCGCCTCATCTGACGCGCGAGGCATAGGCCAGGGATAGTCTTCGCCAATGAGATCCTTCATGCCGTTACCATCCATGACAATATCATCGACGAAGCGGACACCTTCGCGCAGGACGATGAGGTCGAGATCGTCGGCAAAGAAATTGAGGTTGATGTATGGCTGGACTGTGTAGTCTGCTGAGCGGAGGCGGACTTCGCCAGCTGGAGAGACAGGGCGTAGAAGGTCGACGATGATGGTAAAGTAGTCACCCTGCGGTGGAGTCGGGATGTGCCACTGAAAGGCGTTGCAAAACATTAATTAGAGATGAAAGCAATGCTAGTACATATTGTGTAGTTTGTGGATGGGTTGGTAAGGGACACATACCACGAAATCAATCTCAAAATGGGGTTGGCCATCAGGTCCGAAAGGGTCAACATCGCCGTTCTTCTCCTTGCAGGCGACATACTCCTTGCTCTTTGCGAGGTTCTTGTCGATCCGGGGGAAACCTACAAGCTCGAGGAGACCACTGTGTAGAGGACCCTTGTGGTCTTTCTGATAGGCCTGTACGGCTGCTCCCTGCATCGGGCCGGCACGGAGGAGATGGCTATCTAAGCCGCAGCCATCTTTCAGCTTGAACACATGGGGCATGATGGGGTGGTCTAGGAGGTTTTGACCAACATGCGGCGAGTCTACGGTGCATTTGATGCCGAGATCTTCGAGTTGTCTCTTCGGCCCCACACCAGATAGCATGAGTAATTTAGGGGACTCAAAGACACCGGCGGAGACGATGACTTCCTTCTTAGCCTTTAAGGTGAGTTCTTGTCCACCTGGTCCTGCGACTACCACGCCGACTGCCACGTTATCATCAATGAGGATAGATTTTGTTTGGGTCTCGGCCATCAGCGTGATGTTCGGATGCCCGTCCAGGAATACAGCGCTGGTGGAACGGACACCTTTGTAGATTGTGTTCATGCACTTCACGAGGCCGTTGACACTCCCCTCATAGATGTTCTCCGTGAGACGCTCTCCTTTGCTAACCCACGCACTTGTGAGCGAATCGCGAAAAGTCTCCAGCTCAGGAACCATGTCGGAAATGGCCACATCCAGCGGGCCCTTTCGTCCAACTTTGGCAAGGCGCGGATTATAGAACTTACTGTAGTCATGATAATTCGCAGGCTATGGCCAGGCATGAGCTCTATCGCATTGGGCCACCTTTCATGTCCTAAAGCACGAACCTTGTCAAAATACTGCTCGCATCCGTTCCAATTCCATCCCGGACCTCCATACAACTCCCAGTCATCGTACGTGCCATGACTCCCCCTGACCCACGTGTAATAGTTGAGGGCGCTGCAGCCCTCGAGCGTCTTGCCGCGAGTGTGAGGTTTCTCGACGCGTTCGTAGTCGGGACGGTTGATCATAGTGGCCTTGTATCCCCAGTCATATTTGCTGTTGCGGAGCTCGAACGCTCTGGCGGGAGTGGTGATCATTGGTTCGCTTCTTGGTGAGCTTTTCCAAGCCATGTTAATCTGATGGTATCGAGCGGTGTCATGAAAGACCATACCCTGGACCTGCTTCGATGACTAGGACTGAGACATTGGGGTTCTCTGCAAGACGACCAGCCACGACATTGCCTGCGGTCCCACCTGAAGGTCCAGTCAGATCCTGCCATCCTCTTTCTAGGTTTAGAGCATGCATACCTCCAACGACAATGAAGTCATAAGACTGTTCGTCGACGGAAAGCGATCCCATTCTGTTTGTACTCTGAGTGTAGTACCGTGATTTAGGGAGAGAGTCTGGTTTCTGCTAGTTGTGCGCAGACGCGGTTCTCCACACTTATACTCGGACAAGGACTCAACCATGGCTGATGATTTGGCAACCGTTCAACCGGAAGCTGGCGACAACGACGTGACACTTACTCATTGGGTCGAAGGCACAATTGATAACCAATTGGTCCGATGCCTGGAAGCATACGGAAGGCTCACCACCAATCTGGCGTCACACTGCGCTCACCTGCAACACTGCAAGGCCCGGACTGGGTCGATACCCAGTTGCTTTCCCACCTGTCTCCTCATCTTTTTGCACGTCCCAGCCTTTGTTATCTCCCAATAGACTTCACCACCCTATACTACAAGACGGATGACGTACAGTAAGATCTCTTTGTGAGAATATTTAGAGTGGTAGGTAACAGGATCTTATATACAGCTTGTTCCTAAAACTAAAACTTGAGCTAAGCTCAAGTTTTAGTCAGACCATTGAGAGCGTCACATCAGAGGAATTTATGCCTCTTTCGGGATTGTTCAAAGTTGCGTGTGACCTGGTGGGCAGCAAGGATAAAAGCTCGGAGGTCCATCTGCAAATCGGCTCCCTCAAATGGAGGCCAGCTCCGGAAGCTGCGGACGCATGTCCTACGTACCCTGCCGGCGATTTACCTCGGAGGAAAGTTACCGGTCTAATAAGAATGCCAGGTTTCTTTTGGAACAATTGACTATCCCATGCGTCGATAATGATATCCCTAAAGGCCTCGGTGTCGATTGTAAACTTTTGAAATCTACGGTGGCAGGTACAGTACCGATAGCGGGTATCGTACCCATAAGGTAGCTCCCGGGGTAGCACCCGGAGCCAGGAGCGGTAGGAGCCCGGATCGTGCCTTCTAGCTACAGAAGCCGCTCTCGGGTTGCTAATATAGAATGAGATAATTTCGACAAATATCATCCTATGAAGTGACACATACGTGGGACTGCCCACGGGATAGGGTATGGCTAGGATATCCCATCCCCGTCAAGAGCAGCGAAATAGCTAATATTGCGTCTCAGACTATACAAACTTTCACATACAGAAGACTCTACAACGTGTATCTAGCATATTGTTCAGTCCCCAGTTCGAATGACCCAATGTACTCATTTTGTTCTTCATCCTACAACGTCGGCTGAAAGCGCGGATTGGTCCTTATCCGCTCGCCGTACTTCATCAGCACCACCGCAACAGGCAAAAACCCCAACGCGATGAAAGCTAAGAGACTATTGCCCCATCCGTAACCCAGATTATCATACAGCGGATTCGCGCCCAGCGGAATCAAAGCCGAACAAAGTGATCGTATAATTGAACATGCCCCGTTCGCGCTGGCGGCGAACACGGTAAAGGTATCCACAAGATACATCTGAATAGGCAGATAGGTATATAATATCCCAATGGCAATGAATGCACTACCGATGATAGGTATTATCCAGTGAGTATGATATTGCAGGGACCAACCGTACCAGAAGAGTCCCACAGGTAACACGAAAGCGCCTATAAAGATTGGCGGCAAACGATACTCCGGCTTTCTGTCCCCATGCTTAGCCTCCATTTTCTTGATATGTCGGTCCGAAAAGTGGCCTAGTGTGATTTGACAGAAGACGAAACCAGCAGTGAGGCCGAAGTAGGCCATGCCGCTTTGGCTGGCACTGAAGTTGTAGTCGACCTGGAATACGGTCCCCACGGTGGCGAAACAGATCATGGCGTAGGAATTTGTGATGGCAGTGTAACAGCCCAGAAGGGGAACCATCGGAGAAAGGAATAACATCTTAAAAGGGCGAATCCAGGCAAGCTTGAAGGCTTTGCGGAGGTCTACTTGGCGCGTGACTCCTCTACACTTGTCTGATTTTGCTTGCTTTCGGGCTTGCAGTACTGGACCGTAGGTTTCTTCGAAGAGCGGCAGGGCAATGAGAAACAGAATGCTAAACTATCCTTGTCAGAAGCTTCAGAGAGACGATGAGCGGCTCACCCTACAGCGATTAGCGTTGACCAAAATGTCCACCTCCAGGCCGTCTTTTCCACTATATTGCCCCCTATGACCGGACCTACCAATACATCAGTGGCAAGCTTTAAAGACAATGTAACAATTGTGCTGACCCAATGTCGGCCCCTAAAAAGCATCAATATGTATCAAACAGAGCAAACACATTGGGACTTGGGAGGGAAAAATATCTCACCACAACCGGCCCAGCAGCCATTATAGTACGTCACCATTATCACTACCTCGTGTGACTGAGCAAGTCTTATCCTAATAGGCATTCTGGCTTGTTGAAATCTTACAAGTCCCGGCACTGGGTCTCGTAAAAGCCAGCTTCATCCTCCTATACCGACGCATCTTCACCAAGAGAACGGCTCCAAATTTCGCCTGGGTCACACTATCCATGCTCTTGGTCATCATCAGCTGGACTATCGCATTCTTCTTCTCGATCGTCTTCATCTGTGGAAATGATTTTTCGGCGTACTGGACTAGCACTATCGTCGAAAAGGCGCATTGTGTAAACACTTCCATGTTGCACAATGCTTTTGCAATCTCAGATGTTGCCACGGATGTGATTATCATAATCCTCCCCCTACCAATGGTAGGTCGTCTTCTGCGCACGAAGCTTGAATGCATTGGCTTACATGCTATAGGTCTGGCAGCTACATCTAACAACTCGACGAAAATTGGGGGTTTGCGCAGTCTTTGGCCTTGGAGTCTTGTAAGTCATCTGTGGGACTACTGGAAGCTCTGGTTTAACACGTCCAAGCACTGTTGGTGCTTCGATCGTAAGAATGGTAATTTTCATACAGGCAACATCGGGTAAGTAATTCTTCACCGATTTAATCCTCTGGTCCCCGAAACCAAACTCACCACGTCCAGTCAATTATAATCCCCATGCGGATTTCGAATGCAAGTTGCTCCTCCCTTCCAATTAGAGCATAGTCTGATGCGCACGAAAAGTCCTCTGCACATCTGGCCTCTACTGGAGCATGATCGAATCCGGCCTTGGGCTCTGTGCAGCCTGTCTCCCGGTCCAATACGGCCTGATGAAGTCGAAAGGCGTACAGAGTGTCGTCAGAAGCGTCCAGTCGGTCATGTCGTTGCGATTACTGTCACCGCGGAGGAGCGTTAATCAGGGATCGAAGCTGCCATCTCAGCCATCTCAGGAATATATCACCTCGCACGCAGAGGGGCCCGCTCGTGACGATCATACACTTGAGATGGGCCGGATACCTCATGAGCATGAGATCGTGGTGACTCAGAGTCTTGAGCAGGCTGATTCCCTGAGCAGAGGGTGAGTGGTGGTCCAGGGAAGCCGCATGCGGTACTTGGGTTGGTAATGTATTGTCTGCTGCACTCGAGGTCCAGAATTCGAATAACTCGCGGTTCATTTGACGCTGGCAGCACAAGAATAGTGCAAAGGGCCGGTCGAGAATACTTGGCTTTGAAGAGGGCTGTCTTGGCGTTGAGATGGAGACGTGACAGCGGATACCAAGTCTTTGTATATTCGAGTGTGCTCCTGTTCCTGTCAAGGCGGATACGACGAGACGTGCCTACAACAAGGAGCATGGCTGGCAACTTTGCACTAACTAATTGTGGTATTGACAGTTGAACCCGCGAGTTGAAATAGTTGATCCTCGGATGTGTCAACATTTGGGGGTTCTCGGACCTCTCAGACCTTTTTCCATTAGCTGCATGGGAGTTATATGCGCAATTGGCTGGCGGATATATACCTGGCTGTGGGACACAAGAGATAGAATAATTCATNCTTGACAGGATGCATCGTGTGTGTGTGTGTGGTTTCCTACATCGCAGGGCCGTGCTTCCAGTCGTACAAACGCCCGTAGAGACATCCATAGACGAGGAATACAAGTGGTTGTACCCACTCGGCCAATAACGGCCATGTCCGGTTATTACAATACATGATATGAGTGGGGATCCTCGGATGGTGGAGTTTGGATCTGCCAAGAATACTAGTTGAGCTTAGTGCGTATTAGTAATCAAACCTGCTTTACTGCTCTGAAAGTTCAAGAGTTGGTTGATGTATATGTGACAGTTGGTACAGTTCGGACTTGAAAACCAATCGTTTCAACAGTTGCTAACCCCTGGCAAGGAGTAATCGATTCATAATATAGTCGGCCTTCTTATTTTCGTGCCCGATGGTAGCCAATCACCAGGATGTCTGAATCCGAATTTGACATCGTTGTGCTTGGTGCAGGTATGACTAGTGGTTCTTGCTTATATACTTTCATTAGTTGAAATCTCATCATATTCACAATCCTAGGAATAAGTGGCGTGGCATTCGCAAGATTCTACCTCGATATACATCCAGAAGCCCAACTTGCTGTAATCGAAGAAGATACTTGTGTTGGTGGTGTCTGGAGCTCCAGTGAGTTAGAAATGCCTCCTGAGCACGATATCTGACTAGTTCTTATCCGTTTTCTGTCCCGTAGCACGATTATATGATGAGTTTTGGACTCAAAGTGGCCGAAGAATGGTCGGATTCTCAGATGTGCCTATTACTCCTCCTCAGGATGCTCCTTCGTATTATGGATGTATTGAAGCCAAATATGTCAACAGATACTTCGAAGATTACATCGACAGCCATGTCTACCATGGAAGCTCTTTACGAAAGAGAATTCATTTTGGGAACCGTGTTGACAAGGTGGAAAAGGTAGATGGCACGTGGATCGTCAATACCCAGGATGTTCATGTCGGCCAACGGGAACTTAGATCCCGTAAAGTTGTTGTCGCTACAGGCCTGACTTCACTTCCTCATATACCTTCTTTTCTATTACGTCAGGAAGAATTCAAGGGACCTATTCGCCACCACAAGCACTTCGGAGAAGTGTCGAAATCACTACTCAATACCGCGAATTGCAAGGATGTCGTTGTACTTGGGGCAGGGAAGTCTGCCACAGACATGGTCTATGAATGCGTGAAGAAAGGCAAAACTGTCAGCTGGATCATCCGAAAGAATGGAGAAGGTCCAGCTCTTTTCTTTCCTGCACCTGGCGGAGGTCGGTACGAAAACTCGACAGAAAAGAGTACGACGAGATTGAGCGCAGCCTTCAGCCCATCCTCCTTCATGCCGAAACTTTGGTTAGCTAGAATGATCCACGGAACCAGCATGGGCAGAGACTACGTCACGAGAAAGTCTCAAGACGGCGACCAAAGCTGTCGTGATGCAGCGGCCTATCGAGACAGGAAAGGAGCATTGCCAAGTTTCAGGAATCTCGAGCCAACCACTTCGTAAGCTGTCGATGAATTATAGTGTAGGATGCGTGGCTGACGCAATCAGGGCTTTTTGGTACACCGGACCACTTGGCCTAGCACAGCATGATGATTTTTGGGATACTCTTGCCCAGGGCGTTCACGTCTACCGCAACGATATCCGCTCAATGAAGCCTCATAGCATCGTTCTCGATGACGGATCCGAGATAGCAGCCGACATCCTGCTCTGCGGCACAGGATGGCAGGACAACTACCCCTTCTTCTCTGAGGAGCAAGCACGTTCACTGGGCCTTCCTCACTCCCCCATGGATGATTCACCGGAAGATGCCAAGCTTTGGAATTCGCTTCTGGAGTCTGCAGATGCACGGGTCCTTGCAGAGTGCCCCATTCTCAAGACTCCACCCCCACACAAGGAGCCTGAGGTCTCAACAACGACCACGAGGCTTTACAATTGCATCGCACCATTAGCAGACCCGTCAATAGTCATGCTAGGACGTGCGCATCTCTCGAACTCATTTCGGATGGCCGAGGCACAAGCAATCTGGGCTACAGCTTACTTCGACGGAAACGTAAAAATGCCTTCCCTCGAGCAGGCGCAGCGAGAAGTCGCGTACATGAATGCTTTTTCCAGGAGAAGGTATCCATCTCGTGGGGCAGCTGGAGATCATTTGTTCTTTGAGCTTGTTTCGTACACAGACAAGCTATTACGGGAAGTGGGTTTGAAATCGCACCGCAAAGGATGGTGGACGGATTGGGTAGAGCCCTGTCTTGCCACTGATTTCAAGGATATTAAAGATGAGTACCGGAACAAATATGGATTTTGAGCGACCCAAGGTAGTCTGTCTTCCATTACTTAGCTTCAACGCCTGTCGTTGCTAGTAGCGCGGTGCGTTCATAGCGATACCTCCTTACCCTCTCAGTGCTCCTTCAAATACCACGGTTCACTTCGAATACTTTGTATGTCCAAATTCCCTGTATCTACTCCTCATTACTTAAATTCACAACAACATCGAGAACACCCCTGCCACAGCCATCGATGTTTACCCCTCACTGACCATCAGCATGTATCCAATCTGCGCGATAATCAGGAATCTTGGATAGAGCCGGAAAAGCCTAGCGGAGAAAGCATGGATATCCCTTCCGGTCCGCGAAAATGGCCTTAATCGAGGATTTCAGGATGCCGGACGCGTGCACTGGTTGAAGACGTTCCACTAAAATCGTGCATCACGTACGCAAGGGCAACAGAAGCGATGCGGAGCTTGAGACGCTCTGCCTCGCCATCTGATGTTTCAGGCACTCAAGCCTTACAGCCAGTCAGGAGCAAGAGAGTTGGAAGTCCTTCTTGCTGTTAGTGCGGATGCAGGCGTCGGGGGATATCTCTTGTCTCGTCAATACGAAAAGTTCCAGATGAATGTAGGTAATGTATCACCAATACAACAAGTATCCACGAGGCGCTGGTACTCCATTCTCGGCTTCCTACAGCTCTGGAACATGGAAGCTTATTAGGAGTATGGCAGAATAAAGTCTTTTAAAGCGGACGGAATTTCCGTAGTATGTATAATCAATGACGAAGCTAACTATTCTCCAATACGACCGACCATTCTAGTAATCACAGAGTCAGCGTCAGCCCGGAGGATTTCTTCAACTCTTGTGGGTGAGGGGGTACATTTCTTATGTCTTGATCCGTGAAGACATTGAAATGTACTCCGCCCTCACCCCTTATCAGCTCCAGGATGATTGCCGCTCTTATTTCTGTCGCACGACCGAGGGTGGTTCCGAGTGATCTTGGGTGACCTTTGCGGTGAGCTGGTGCCTGAGCTTGACATTCATCTGAAATTGTAATGTCTGAACAGCTCTCGCACGCATAATCGCAGCGGAAGCGACAAAAGTTCACCCCAACAGCACTGCTAGTCAGGACAGGCCAGTCTATGTCTACTCCAAGCGATGCCAACTCTCTATAGTATAGCAAGAGGTGGACGAGTACATTCTCGAAGGAAGCCGCCGGTTACGATTGTTTAGTCAAGAAGAGCATTATCTATAAAGTGAAGTGTGGGTAGTGGTGCATGTCTTCTTGCTGCCAGAGATGGGGAATAAAAATGAGTTGATAGATTTGTTTACATGACTTAATCGAGTTCGAAAAAGACACACTTTCGCTAGATTCGTCTTTGGCATTCCCTTTGTGCTAGAAGTTTGAGAAGGAATTGTATTTTCTCCAGGTCTATCAACTGCTCTGAAGCAGGTCCATATCATCAGCTAGGTACATCTGTCCAGAATCGACTGTTGATGAGAAGATATCTTCAAACGTCCACCCATCTATTGGGCCCGTGTCAAAGTCGCGTATTCCTAGATTAGGATCCCACATGCCGAGCCCATCATCAATACCGTCTGCGAGCATTACAGTTTCATTCTCTTGCTCTTTTGGCTGGAGATAAGTTTCTAGGAGGTCAGTGATATGGCTGTATCCCTTGCCCTTCGCTAGAGCTTTTGCTCTTTCAAATTGTCCTTGGTCTTTACCTTCATTTCCAGCTCCAGCGTTCAATAACAACTTCAGCATATCAAGACGGCCGTGCTCAGCTGCTCCTTCCAGGGCCATCCTACCGTTCACCTTGGAAGCAGGGGCGTTCACGTCAGCGTGGAAGTTGAGTAGAGAACAGGCCACTGGGATATATCCTCCGATGGCTGCAAGCTGAAGCGCGGTACCGCCATCTCTTTGAGCAGCTGAAGCATTGACTTCGGCACCGAGTCTAATGAGAAGCTCGACTATGTCGATCTTTCCAATTGCTGCTGCTCTTTGCAAGGGGGTGTGCTTGACTCTCGTACGAGCAGGAAAATTGACGTCGGCTCCATAACTGTGAAGTAACTTGACTTTCGAAACAGTTCCCGTATCAATGGCGGCCAGGAATCCGGTTAGTCGATAAGATGCGTCGTCGTCATCATACCAAGGTTCAGTGACGATACTATTTGGGTTGCTGCCTTTTTGCAAAAACATTTCTATCACTTCAATGGTGCTATCAGCAATGGCGTACCCAAAAGCAGACCACGTTCCGTAGTCCCCGTGTATCAGAGAATTAGCGTCTAGCCCATTATCAAGCATTGTTCTGATGGCATGTTCATCTTCCAGCTCAATTGCCCGTATAAGAGCATTGCATCCAAACTTCGCCCGAATCACAGGATATCTTATTTTATGCTTCTCGAGAAGCAAGTTGAAGAATTGTGGACTCTCTATCATTGCTTTGCCCAATGCCCGTGTGTCGATAGCATCTGCCCCCCGTTCAAGCAGATAGCATGCCATACTGATATCTTTGTTTCCCAGCGCAGCTTCTAAAGCGGAGCTCACGATACCATCGCGCAACGATATTTGGTAGCTATTGACGTCCGCTCCAGCATCCAATAGAAGCTGTACCAATG
>JAEUBB010000085.1:54473-82750 GCA_018257885.1 Parmelia sp. 050094
GGTTTTGCAGATTCTCGGGTATTTGGGAGGTCGACCGAAGGAAAAGGTAAATTTTCCTCAACCATTGACTGTGGCAGTACAGAGTTCAAAGTGGTGAGATCCAAATTCTTTGAAGTGCCAAGCTCGGATGTTGTATCGACCACGGTGCCCGTATCAAATGATCTGTCTCGCTCATGCATCTCAGATCCTTCAATGAAGTAATCGTGATTTTGATCTATGGTATCGAGTCCATCATGGAGCGCTGAGCTTGGTTTCATAGTTTGTGGGCCTCCTAGACGGTTCGGCGCAGTCAAGACTCGGTGGCCAGAATCAGTAGTCCCTATACGAAGAACTTCTTCAATCGCATCGAATGGAAGACCAGATGTCCACCATTCTGTTCCTTCCAAAGGTGGGGTCCGCACTGTAATATGTTTAGGGAGGTGGAGGTCAAGTCCTTTCAGTATTCAGCTCGCCGCCACTTCGAGGAGCAGACTTCAAACTGACCGGAAAAAAGCTGTTGGGAGATCGATGAGGCGTGTGGTGCAATTCTCTTCTGCACCTTTCCGCGCGACTGAGGTTTGCCATGAATAAAGACATTAGACTTCTTTTTCTGGCGTTCCCGCAGATGCATCACCGCAGCAAGTGCTTCCCAATCGTCATTCTTCTGGTTTTTGCTCCACTTCCACTTCTTGAATTGAGCTTCATACTGAGACTTCCTGGTAAGCTGTCAAAAAGTGCTCACAAAGACGCCTCTTTCTCAAAATTTATGCATGTCATGGCAGCGTAGGACCCAGTGGTGGCCTCCTCGGTAACGCTTTAGGTTATCAAAGAACACAACCACAATAGTCGACAAGGTACTCTTCCTGCGTATACTATTCGTCCCACCGAGCTCGCACTCCACAAGTTCGGAAGGTTGAACTTTTCGCTCTGTCGTGCACAAAGTTGTGATACTGCACACTGGAATATGTTGGGAGCACTGGCAAACAAACATACGCGCAGACTGCTGAGACATGGTATACTTACGTAGCCAAAAAATTGTAACGTGATTGCATGATTTCCTTCACTGATGCTGGACCCACCAAATATCTCTTCTCTTCCAACCAGAGACGCTCAAGTATCTGTTTTCGAGCCTGCCAGTCCTCGTCCGGGATTCTCTTTGCCTTTGAGGGGGACATTGTGACTAGATCTGAGTTTAGCTATCAATACGTGTTCCAGAAATGAATGGCAACATCTACAAGTCCCGGAAATCTCTGGGTCCGTCAAAGCAATGCTCCCAATGGTCCGGCCGGACTGTCAGTCCAAACAGTCCGGACGGTCCAACTGAACCAGTCCAACTGGACGGTCCAGCAATATTCTGGACGGTCCATTGGACGGTCCAAAGTATTTGAACGGACGGTCTGGACTGGCAGTCCAAACAGTCTAGATGTAGCGGATATATTTGACTGTTTCTCGCACTCGACTAAATATTGGCGCTGTTTTGGTGTGTATATCTGAGTACCATAGGCGTATTTTTAGTAGCGATTAGAGATTTGATTAAATTTCAATAAATCTTTCAACACCTATATTACAATACTATGGCGTCTAGTGACAACGACTCTGACCCACGAGGTAGCCTTAGAAGCGAGAGTATCGAGCTGTTAGAGTACCTTAAGTTATAGTTTCGACTGGGTATCTTTACAAAGGAGGATCTATATATAATTGTGGGCACTATGGTGGAGGAAGAGGCTTTGGATGCCTTCAATAAGAACTCGGACTAGCAGTCCGGACGGTCTAAAATGGGGTTGGACGGTCCCGAAGATTGGACGGACTGCGGACCACTTAAATAGCTTCGATTTGGACGGTCCAAGGCGTTTGGACCGACCGTCTGGACCATTGGGAGCATTGCGTCAAAGATACAAAAATCTGGCATCTTCCCTCAACTCTTGAAACGCTCAAACTCGCTCCGAGCAACTTAACTTAATTCTGGAGTCTTACCGCTGAAAGCTGAATGTCTTTCTGATAGATAGCCTTACCTGCGATGGCAAATTGCAATTTGGGGTGGTCCTTTTTGGAAAAAGAAGAGATTTCGGCGAAATGAACTGAAATGATGGAAGATGGAAGATGACCCTCAACATGTACGGTAAAAGACCCCAGTGTAGTGCGTAAGTCATTGGCCAAGTCCAAAACCTGTGCCAAGACTGATCGTCTTTTCAGGTTTTGGAAGGTGTGACACAGCCCGCTGATGCAGCTAAAAGTAGCGTTGAGTGATCACCAATCATCGCAGAGAGGTACCATAGCCTTGTGCGCCCTACAGGGAACGTTCGTCAGCTTTGCTTACTGGCTGGACCTCTCCTTTTCCTTTGCCTCGGGGTGGATGCTGGATAACCGTCAGTTAGCAACGACTTCTATCCAAGTCATGAGCCATGAAGCGGGAAAATTGAAATAGGGACCATGTACAATGGGATCATAGCCTTACTCCTTGGCAAGAGAATGACGATGATGACACAGCTAAGTTAGCAAGAAGATTGGATGATTACACGCTTGTCTCCCCACCCGTCACTACAGCGACTGGCTTCGCCATTCTTCATATTTTACTACACATTATGATCTGAAAGTACAAAACTCAGGGAGGTCGACTTTTGCACTAAAATCTAGATGTGCCATACTAATTGTGTCCCAACGTTGTCCTGATTCCCAAAGAGCATCTGACCTTCATCATGAGTGCTTAGCAAATTCTCAAGCGAAGGGAGAATTCGCAGTTTCGAGGAGGACAAGATGACCAAAGGTCTCTACTCGATGCAATCTATGTTTATAAAGGAATAGAACCTCAGCTTCAAGATTGACACCCGACTACACACTGATGCTCTGTAGAGCGCCTGTAGAGCGCCGACGAGGTCGTTGATGCAGCGGCACCATGTTTATATGATCTTGAAACTGTCAGAAATTTGGTCAAGGAATTGCGAGGCCTTTAGAACCGTACGAGGGTTATGCGAGCCTCTCTGCTGACGCCGAAAGACTTTCCATAACATGATTGCCGTGCAAGGAATCGCGATAATCAGACTGAGGATGGCAATGATGTTTCCTGTGGAGAGCTGCATTTTCGCCGAGTGCAGGGAGAGTGACGAAGAGTGCGGATTGAATACGAAAAAGGCAACTGTCCAAGTATGGTTGTAAGGTTGTGGAGGAGGTATCAGTTCAATGAGCCAAAGCAACGAGGAAGAGCAGACCATGAGTTTGGATTTATTAAGAAATTTATAGCCTACTACGAGTATGGCAGCTAGGTAGAATCACGAGTCCTTCAGTGGCCAAAGTCTGTAGACATAAATCTTTAAGCGACAGATTCCGGTCGCAACGAATCAGCACATGAGCAGATCCTGATTTCGAGACATTCTTGACCCAAACGTCCCCAGGACGCCTACGCACATCTGGTGGGTATGAGACATTGCATCCAGGTTTTGGCTTCGTCCAATAGCAGACATCTCAATCGACGAGGCACTAGTCTCCTGCCCTCCAGAACCTGTACACCCTGCACTTAAGCGACAATTTCCGGATAAGCGTTAGTGCTCTCCCTCCCAACGAATGAAGACATACTCAATTGTAACGTCAGTCTAAGTAGATATATAAATAGATGATTAGGCTGGTCCTACGCCAGGGTTAGTAGGCCTTAATAGGCCTAGTAGTATATATAGCTAGCCTAGCTAGACTATATAATATATCTTAATATCGAAAAACTTCTATATCTAAGTAGTATAGATTTAAAGTTAAGATAGCTAGCTAGATTAGCTATATATATAGATATAAGCGAGTAGAAAAGAATACTATAGCTCTAAAAAAGAATAATTTAAATAAAAAATTATCTAATAATAAGAGACTTATATAAATAGAGCTTTTAGACTATATATATTCTCTATATAGATATATAGCTATAAAATAGTAGCTAGATTATAAGATTTATTAATTAATAATCTTACTATTATAATTAGTACTCTCTCTCTTAATAAATAAAGATATACTTAATTATAATATTAATCTAAGTAGATATATAAATAGATAATTAGATTAATTCTATATTAAGATTAATAGATCTTAATAGATTTAATAGTATATATAGCTAGTCTAGCTAAACTATATAATATATCTTAATATTAAAAAACTTCTAAATACTCTATATAATATTATATAGAGAATAGAGATCTTATAGAATAATTTAGCGAGTATTACTAATACTAACGCTATAGAAAAGATATATACTAATATTAATATAATATTAAAAGTATTTATAATAAATAAGTTATAATATAAAGATAATAGCTATTTAATTTTTATCTATTAAGTAGCTAAATCTTTTTATTATTTAATTCTATAAGTTTAGTAAATATTATAGTCTCTCTATAAAAGAAATAATTTAAATAATAATTCTTAATATAAAGAGATTTTAGTAATTAATAAAGACTTTTTATTATTAAATCTTTAGTAAATAAGACGTCTACTATAATTTTAAATAAAAGTATATTTAAAGTAGTAGATTATTTTTAAAAGAGATACTTTAAAATTTTAACTAAATAAGTATTATCTTCTAATATAATAATAATTAAAATAATCTTTTATTTAAATAGATTTATTTTTAATACTAATAGCGTTAATTTAAGATAATATTTATATAGTATTATAAAGTAACGTATTAAAAACTACTAATTAAATTCCTTATTATTATAATCTTATATAGAGTAAATAAACTTACTTACTTTAAAAAAGATAGCGAATATAAAATAAAAGAATATATAAAGCGTAGTCTTTAGTCTATTAGACTAATTAAATTAAACTAGAATATTAGAACTATAACTAGATTAGATTAATAGTAATATATAATAAATAAATTAAGTCTAAGAAGTAAAGACTATTATATAAAGAATATAAGAGAGGTATATTAAGATTAAGATAATATTATTCTAGAGTATTACTACTCTAGATACTTAGTATATTTATAATAATACTTCTCCCCTTAAATAGCGATATTTTAGCGCTATAAATAAATATTATATATATATAATAAGTCCTCTTTAAATATCTAAAAATAATATATACTAATTAGATAAGTTACTAAAAAGTATATTTTTAAGATTTAATAAAAAGTTATCTTTTATTATTTTATCGCTATTTAGAGAATTATTACTCTATCGCTAAATATCTAGAAGATACTTACTAAGATATTAAATTAAATAATAAGATTATTAAAGCTACTCTCTACTTTTAAGAGAAGAAGAGATAATAATAGTAGTAAAATTAAAATTTTTAAAACTAAGTTTATAGATATAATAAGTATATATAAAATTTAGTATAAATTAATAATTAACTTAGCTATTATATATTAATTTAGATCTAAAGTTAGATTTAAATAATTTATATATATCTCTTTTTAATCTAGCGTCTTCTTATTAAACGGTCTTAAAATAAATATAATAGTACTTATTAATTATCTTTTAAGCTCTATTAAACTTATTTATATCGATATAATACTATTTATTATCTCTTTCTATATTATATTACTTAACTTTATATTAAAGTCTATTATAGTATCTTTTAAAGTTTAGAATATTATCTATCTTTTAAATCTTCTAATTATCGCTTATTATATTTAATCTAAATAATTCGAGTTTTTAGTTTAGAAATAGATTATTCGTAATAAGATAAAAAATATTTAAATTAAATATAGAGTTATTTCTTATACTTTATAAAAGCTTTAATTTATATATTTCGCTAATCTTCTTAATAATTCGATAAAGATCTAATATTTTATTCTCTAAATTCTTAATAGATCTCTTAATTCGAATATTTTTAAATAATAACTAAACTTAGTTTTCTTTATTATAAATAATATTTTTATAATATTTATTTATTTAAACTCTTATAACTTTTTAAGCTTTCTTTATTTTAATAGTTCTATAGTTTAATAGCTATTCTATATATATAGCGATATCTTTCGCCTTATTAATCTAAAGCCGCTTACGAGTTAACTTATAAAACGTATAGTCTTTATTAAATAATATACGTAGATAAAAATCTTTATTAAAGTAGAATAATATAAGAAAGATTATAAAGAAAGTATTATTATTATTACTAAACTTAATTATAAAGATTTACTTAGTTTAATTATTCTAAAGATAATTATAATATATATATAAATCTCTTTTAATATCTTAATTTACTCGCTTAATTTAGTTATTAATCTAGAAATAATATACTATAAAGAGATTAACTTTAATATATAAATATTTATAAAGATTCTTTTATAGTATAGATATAAACTAGAAGTCTTTATTAAAGATAATTAATAAGAGAAAGCTATATAGTTAGTATATATTCTATAATAGAATCTATACTAATTTTTTTAATAAATATTCTTTATTTTCTTAGTAGTAGAATATATAATAACGTTCTTTAATTAGTTAATTAATAAGTATATAAATAGTATTATAGCTTTCTAATATAAAAAGATTAATAATAAAGTCTATAATAATATTCTATTATCTCTTTTATAATATTAGAAGAAGAATTAGTAAGCTATTAATCTTATTTCTTAATAACTTACTACGTTAGTAGAGGTAATAGTTTCGAATATATTACTTAATAGTAGATATAAAGCCTAGTTAATAATAATAATGAATTAGAAGATTTATAGTTCTTTATACTTTATAATAATTATTTAAAGGTTAATTATAAATCTCTCTTATTAACTTAGTACGTAATTTCTTTAGAGTATTAGATACTTAGAGAAGACTATTTTTATAAAAAACTTTATTAATAACTTAAAATCTATCTAGAGTCTAACTATAAAGCTTATATTAATTTCGCGAGATTATTTTATAAAATTTATTATATACGAGATTAATTAAATTTAATTAATAGATTTATTTAAAGATACTTTTTTTAATCTTAATTACTTAAAGCTAAACTTAATTAAAGATTAAAATAATTTAATATTAATACTATACTCTTTTATTCTCGCTATTCTTTAAAATAGATATAGATATATAGATTAAAGTATTTATTTTATTATTTAATCTATTTAATTAAAATATAATTTTAAAGTTATATTTAAATAGAATATCTAAGTAGTAAGTCTAGTACTATATAAGTTCTTTATTTTTTATAAAGATCTTTAATACTTAATAATTAATAAATATTTAGATTAATAGATTAGTATCTTCTAACTTCGATCTTTAATACTTAAAATATCGAATAATAGCTAGTAACTTCTTATTATAGATATAATAATTATACTTTATTAAAATTATACTCTTACTATAGAAAGCTATAAGGTATAATATATTATTATTATTATATTAGAAGAGTACTTTATCGAGTATATAATTAAAAGAGTTAGTTTTAAGAATAGTTTAGTAAATAGAGTTAAAATATTTAAGAATTAAAATAGAAGTTACTTAATTTTTTAAATACTAAAAAGACTTTTTATAGGCGTTATTTTATATAAAAGATATATTCTTCTTAATTAGATTAATAAGAGTATAAATAATCTTTAAGAATTTATAAATAAATTATTAATAAAAGTTTATAAACTCTATAAAGCTCTAAATCTTTTTTAAATTAATTAGAATCTTCTAATTAAGAATATATTTAATCTTCTTAAAATCTATATATAGATCTTTATTAGATATAATAATACTTAAGAAAATAATTTCTTCTATATTAAATTTATATTTATAAATATTTATTTAAAGTCTAATCTTTTATAATTATTTTAGTACTTATTTTATATATATTTAATATTCCTTCTTAGTTTTACTATAAATTAGAATATTATTAAGATAAACTTAATAAAATTCGTTTAGAAAGTTAAATAAGATATTATTAATATAGTATTAAAATATACTTAGATTATTTATTAAACTAAAGAAAAGTACTTAATATTTATAAACTTTTAAAGTAATAATAAAGATTATAAAGTCTTCGCTATTAGAGTCTATTTAGAATTTATTAAAAATAATAATAATATTTAATTATATAAAATATTTATAATTATCGATCTTCTTAATTATCTTTTTAATTAAGAGTAGCGAGTATTAATTATATTTAATAAGAGTATTAAGCTTATAATAATCTATATAAAATTATAGATTACTATTAGCTTTTAAAGTAAAGAGAATTAATAAAGAGTAGAGAGTCTTATTAAAAGTAATAAACTTCTTAAATAGATTATTTATTAAATACTTTTTAATCTTCTATAATTTATAAAGGAATATATAGTAGACGCGGCTTTAAGAAGATCTTATATTATTATTTAGCTTAATCTTATAGTTATAAGATTAATATAAAGAAAGATAATTAATTTTAAATTAATTAAAGATATCTAGAAAGTTATAATATTCTATAAAAAGCTTATATTTAACTTTTTTTATATTATAGATAGAGACTTTTATTAATATAAGACTTATTTCTTCTATCTTAATTATAATATTAAATATAATCTTTCTATTAATATTCTTTATAGATATAATAAATAATTAAGTTTTTATATTCTCTATTTAGTATATAATAAAGATAAACGACGTAGCGCTTACGCTATAAATTAAAAATAGCTTATTCTCTAGAGATAGCTAGAGATAAAAAAGGACTTAGAGTTTAAAAAGAGATTTCTAAGATATTTTAGTTAAGAATAGCGACTCGACTAGAAAGATAGTAAATAGAGAAAGAATAATAAGAATAAGATTCTTAAAAAAAAAAAAAAGTTATTATCTATATTAAGTAGTANAAAATAATTTATTTAGAGCTTTTTTAAAATAATTATATATTAATCGAGGTCTATTATTAATATAGATATAATTAACTTCTTATAATTAGAAAGAATAAGATTAGAATAGATAGTATATATAATTAGCTTTTTATATAGCTAATTATTATAACTTTAAATAAGCTTAAATTTTAATAGCTAAACTAATTTAATAGCTAAAATATAATAAATCTCTTTTATTAAATATTTATTAATAAACGTATACTTAATAATCTTTATATTTATAAGAAAATAAAGATTATAGATCTTCTCTTAAAAGATTAGACTTTTTTAAATTAGAAAAGATTTTATTATAAATAACTTATATCTAATCTTCTCTAATATATATAGAGTTAGAATCTTATTTTAATTTATAACTTTAAATAGAGTTATTTATTTTTTAATTTTAATTACTTAAAGTTTACTAAGTTCTTATTTATATAATTATTTATATATACGTCGATTTTATTAATATATAATAAGAAGTAAGAAGAGAGTCGATCTAAATAATTAGCGACTAAGTAATTAGACTTATAATAAATATAATAAAAACTATCTTAGTAATTCTTAAGTACTTTTTGTTACTATTTAGAATTAGAAAACTAGTAATAATTTTAATAGAAATCTTTTAAATTAATTATAAAGATTATTTACTTAGAGATCTTTTAATAAATTACTTTTTTAAATAACTTCTTTTTTTTAATAATCTTAATCTTTTTTATAGCTCGATATTTATTATCTATCTTAATAAGATAGCTACGTAGCTTAGATATTATATTAAGATTAGCTTTAAAGTTAGTCTATATTAAGTAAAGATAAGATTAAATCTTTTCTTTTAAATTATAGATTATTATCTTATTAAATAGCTCTAGATAGATAGCGAGATATTAGAAATCTATAAAGAACTCTATAAATAATTATTATTATTTTTAAGTTAAGATATAATACTCTTATATATAGTTTTCTTTATAATTAAGATTATTAAAGAATTCTTTTAAATTAATAAGAATCTCTTCTATTATTAGATAAGAATTAATAATAAGATAATAAGTATAAGTATATATAATCTTTATAGTCTTTTCTTAAGTTCGCGAATATATATAGATAATTTTAAATTATTTTAATTTATAGTAATTCTAATTAATTTCTAGCTTATTAGTTATTTTAAAAATTTAGTCGTTTTAAGTAAAATTAAGTCTATTATTAAGTATAGATAAATATAATATCTTCTTAAAGCGTCTATCTACTTAAATTTAAATAGAAGATAGAGTACTATTATAATAAAAATAAAGCTATATCTATAATTTTTAATTCTATAATTTTAACTACTTCGATTTATTTTAAATTATTTAAAGAGCGTTATAGATCTTATTCTTCTTTCTCTTTTTAATCTTATATTAATCTTTATAGCTTGAATTCTTTTTTAGTATATTATTATAAAGCTAAGTAGTCTTAATATTAAGGTTCTATTATTTTTAAAGTTTATTTAACTTTATTAGAAAGTCTTTAGAATTTTCTTTAGCTAGATACTATAACTACTCGACTATAATAATATAATAGATTAAGATAATATCTTTTATAATTTTAAAGATAACTCGACTAGATAATAATATATATCTATTAAAAGTATTAATAAGATACGCCTTAAGGCGCTTTAAGAGTTTAGAGTATAAAATATAGTCTAGTAACGAGAAGAGATCGCTAGTAATCTATTTAGATTTATATAATATAATAGCGTACTATTAGAAGTAATAAAAGAAGAAGAAATAATAAGTATAAAGAAAATATAATTTAATATTAAAAGAATTTAAGAATTTTCTCTAATATTACGAATAGAATCGATTTTTTAATAAGGAATTAAATCGATTAAAATAAAATTAATAGATTAAGAATATATAAAAAATTTATATAGTAACGTTTTAGATAGTTATAATATCTAGTAAACTACTTTAAAGAGAGTTATAAAGAGTAAGATCTCTTAATAGCTAATAATAAAGAGATCTTTTATATAGAATTAATAAATCTTACTAATATAATTATATAACTTTAATTACTTTAATAATAGACGACTAAACCGTATTAGAAATATATTTAAAGTATACTTATAAGACTAATCGCGTAACTTATAATAACGTTGCGAAGAAGAAGAAGGAATTTCTAAACTAGTATTAAGAAGTATTATAGAGACTTTATAGTCGATAATATAGATAATACGAGATTAGTAAATTTAAGATTAAAGAAAGAATTCTTTTAGTTATTTAGTTATAACTTTTTTAATCTTATTTACTAATAAGTCTATTAGTAGTTCTATATAACTTAGATCTACTAATTATATATTTATATAAGAGAGGTACTTTCGAAGTAGTAACTTCTTCTATCTTTTAGAAATATTAGCGCTATCGTAGATAAATTCTTTTAGCTCGATTATTTATATAAGCGTAATAAGAAGATAAGATTTAATTTAATATTAAAACTATAACTAAATTAGATTAATAGTAGTATATAATAAATAAATTAAGTCTAAGAAGTAAAGACTATTATATAAAGAATATAAGAAAGATATACTAAGACTAAGATAACGTTATTTTAGAGTATTACTACTCTAGATACTTAGTATACTCGTAATATAGAATTTATAAGAGAATATTCTTAATAATTAAATATCTTTTCTTAATATTAGTCTCGCTATATAATCGATATATTTTCGCTATAATACGCCTTAATTATATATTATAAAATATAGAGAGATTATTAAAATCTATATTAATATAAATTAATTATATATTAATAAGATATAACTTTATAGTTTTAATCTTAAGTTATTAAGTACTAAGTAAGATTATTTAACTCGCTAATAAATTAATAGTAGCTGAAAAGAGCGACTAAATAGCTTTAAATATATAATAATAGCTATAAAACTTAATAAAAGTCTTATATATTTTTCGCGTTTTTAAGATAAGTTCTTATTATAGAAGATATATAGTCTCTCTAGATAAAGTAATCTAGTTATACTAGAAATTAGATAAATCTTACTTTATATAGAGAAAGATATAGCTAGATAATATAGCTATAAGAATATATTAGCTATTTTTTAATAGCGAAAATAAGATAAATTATTAGCTAGCTAATTAATCTTTATTAGAATCTATATAAAGATTAAGATAATATTATTCTTAGCTATAAGTATAGCTATATAATATAGCGATATTATAATTAACTCTTAAATAGATAACTTCTAAAGGTTATAAATATAAATATTATTATTATAATAAAGAATTAAATATAATCTTAATAGTCTATTTAGCTATAATTAAATAATATATTATATAGCCTTTATTTTTTTAAATTATATATCTTTATAATAATTACGTATAGCTACGCGTATACTAAAAATATTTTAAATAAATTATAAAAGATTTAAGTTCTTTAGAATATAGTCTTCTATTTTAAACTTTTCTAAAGTATTTAATTATATATATTAAGTTAAATAGCTAGCGATATAATATAGTAGTTATAGATTATTTTAGTTCTTTAAAAAGATATTCTACTATTAAAGATTAGTTCTTATATAAGATATAATATATATAATAGTCTCTAATCTATATAAAGCGTTAAAAAGTTATCTTAAAAAGATTCTTTTTAAAACTATAATCTTAATAGTAAATAATAAGAATTTAATAATTAACTTAAGCTTTTAATATAAAATAATAGTCTATTTTAAGAGGTTTTTAGCTATATTTTTTACTCTAACTAGCTTATTTAAAGATAGTCTTATCTATATAAGTATACTATTAAATTCGATTTCTAGAAAATTAACTATAGTATTTATAATATTTTTAGAATAGTTAATTTTAATATCTAGATTCTTATATAGACTATTAAATTACTAATTATATAAAACTATATTATCGCTAGATATAAGAATAGCGAAAAAATTATTTAAATAATATAGTATTATAGTTTATAATAAAATAATTACTATAATTTAGTTAATCGCTTTAGTAAAGAGATTAAATATAAATAGCGATATATATAGATTAAAAGAAAGATAGCGTTTTATCTAATAAAGATTATTATAGTAGAAATTTAGTAGCTATTAATTAAATATTATAATTAAAATATAATAAAAAGCGTCTTTAAGATCTTATTTAATAAATATAGCTTTTTAGTTTTATTATAATAGCGTATTAACTGCGTTATTATATATAATATATTCTAAAGTACCTTATTTTTAAGAAATATCGTTATTAATTAAGTTATTACGTAAAAATAAGAGATTATAAATTCGTTTTTAATTATTATTATACTTTAGAATTAATCTTAATAGTAAATAAATATATTAAGACTACGTTTAAGAATTTATTTAAGTTAAATAATTATACTATAGTTATTTTTAAAGGTTTATTATTAATATTTTAAATACTGCGCGTATAGATTAATAATTTTAATAATTATAATACTAGATTTAGTCTTAATAGCCGATTTTTACGCTCTTTTAAATAATCGCCGCTAAGATTTTAGCGAAGATAAGATCTAAATAGTACTAATCGAAAAGATATAGAATAGTATAGAATATTATCTTTATATACCGTACTACGATACGGTATAGGATAAGGCCTTTAAATTCTATACCTTATAAAATAGTATAGAATATTAGCGGTATAGTCCTATAATATAGGATAATCGTAGGATATCCTATAGAATAGAATAATCGTGGGATATTCTATAGAATATCTAGTAGAAGTACTGTTTAGAAGTATACTAACTAGAATAATAGCTAGAATAGTAATACTAGAAGCACTACTAAGTATATTTAATAGAAGTACTTTAATAAGTACTCTAATAGCTCCTAATAAGTGCGAAAATAGCTCTTAATAAGTACTTTAATAAGTATAAGAATAGCTCTCAATAAGTGCTCTAATGAGTACTTTAATAAGTGCTTCAATAAGTGCTTTAATAAGTGCTTCAATGAGTACTTCAATAAGTACTCTAATAAGTGCTTTAATAAGTGTGAGAATAGCTCTTAATAAGTACTTTAATAAGTACTTTAATAAGTTCTTTAATTAAATATACTTAGTAGTACTTCTAGTATTACTATTCTAGCTATTATTCTAGTTAATATACTTCTAAACAGTACTTCTAATAGCTATATATAGAATATTCTACTAGATATTCTATAGAATATTCTATAATTATTCTATCTTATAGAATATTCTACGATTATTCTATACCGTAGAATATTCTATTTAAATTCTATATTAAATCTTTATAAAGATATAGTATCTAACCTCTTATACTCTATACTACGATACGATATAGAGTTACTTAAGATAGAATCTTAAGTAGAATATCTTAAACCTTTCCGACTAGTACTAAATAGGTTTTTATTTAAAAATACTAATTATCTACTTATAAAGAACTCTTATAGAATAGATTAGAATCTAATAGATTAAATAATATATATAGAAATTCTTCTAATATATATAATAGTAAGAAGAGTATTTATAGATATTTTAGAAGTTAATTAATCTTTAATATTTAGTTTTTTAATAGAATTTAATTAATAGCTAAGTAGATCTTTAGATATATATTTAATAAATAATTTTATTAATAATTTAAATAGATATAGCTATATTTATAATACTCGTATATATAGTATCTCTTATTAAAATTATAATAAATAAATAAGTTTTTAAAAGAGAAGAATTTTAGCTAAGTAGAGTTATTAAAATATAGTTTATTATTAGCTATTAAAGATAATTTATAAATAAGAAGATTATTATAATATCTATTCTTAATAGACTATACTATAAAATTATCTTATATAATAATAATACGAGTAGTTATAAAGACGTAATTATATACTTAAATAGAGTCGAATTTATAGTAAATTAATAACTTTATTAAATAAATACGATAATTTAATAGAATCTTCTATAGATATAGAGTTATAATTAATACTATATAGTAGTAAATAATCTAACTATATATTTTAAAATAGTATAAAAGATATACTATTCTATTAATATTTTAAATATTCTTATTATTAAGTTAATTAATAGAATTTTAGATTAGATACGTAAAATAATTAAATTTAAATATTTTAAAGAAGATTTATTTAAAGAATTTAATATTAATAACTTTATAGCGTTTATAAAGATTAAAAAAGAATTTTATATTTTTAATATATATAAAAAAGATTTTAGAGCTATTCTCTTTTTTTAAATTAGAGCTAGATTTAAAGCTATAGTAATAATAATAATAGCGGTAATATAATTAAAATTTATATACTTAATATTAAGTTTAAGAGTATATTTATTCTTTTTTAAGTTTAGTTAAATATTTTTTAAGTTATTTAATTTATAACTTTTTATTAGATAGAGATATTTCTAAAATTATATTAAAATTAATAATTCTAAATAAAGAGATAGAATAATAATAAAAAAGAGTAATAATTTTATATATAATTATTTTAATTTTAGAGATTTTAGTCTTTTTTAAAAATCTAGATATAGCTTTTAAAATCTTTTTAAAGAAAAAACGGCGTACTTTAAAGTCTTTAATAATAGTAACTATAATATTAATTAAATTAAGTAGATAGAAATAAATAAGAATAAGTAAAATATAATAAAAGATTAGATAAATAAATAATTAATTAATATATATATAGACTTAAAGAATACTATAGCTTTAAAGAAGAATAATTCGAATAAGAAGTTATTTAGTAGTAAGAGACTTATATAAATAGAGCTTTTAGGCTATACGTGTCTTCTGTATAGGCGTATAGCTATAAAACAGCGGCTAGATTATGAGACTCACTAACTAACAGTCCCACTGTTGCGAACAGTTTCCGGATTCCCCGTTTCAAGCGCCTCTGTCTACGAAGCTTCCCCGAAACAACTTTGTACAAGTCTGTCGGAATCGGGTAGATCTCGGACTGTGCCTGCGGGTTTTGGCTCCGCCCAATAGAAGGCGTACACCCCCTTACAATACATGTACACCCCCCGCATACCAGAATCCTGTCACCGACTTTTGACCCCTAGCCCCCTGCAGAGCTAGTTTTTTTAAAACTCAGCGCACCGTAAGAGCGAAGGAGCGAGTGTATACAGAAGGGGCCCCCTAAAGAGAGAGAGAATCCTGTTCACTCGTGAGCGCTCTGTAGATAGTAAGACCACCCGCTTCAAAGCTCCTAAGGCTGCGTATCACTAATATAAATAGGGGGGGTGTACATGGATTATAAGGGGGTGTACGTCTAATAGTACCTTCAGTAGAACTGTAGGTCAGGGGATCGTATACAGGCTAGTCTTATATAGCGATATATACGATCCCCGAGATTCGGGAGTAAGGGGAGTAGTATTTATATAGATTACCCCCTATCTAATAATAAAAATAATAACTCGTTTTACTAGAGAACTAAAGTACGGAACAACTCCGATTGCTACGCTTATACTTTCGTCACGTGAAATTCTCAGGTTTGAATCCTAAGTTCTTTAATCTAACGTATTTATAAGAATTAAAGGAAAAGACTTGAACTAACGTCTAGAGCCTACTTGTTAACGACGATTTCGAATTCCTTCTAACTTAGAAGTTTCTGACGTTGAGGGTTGATTTTCGGCGGGTTACGGAGGTCTGCACCGAAAATCTTGAAATAATCCTAGCCCTAATTTCGGATAACAGCCCCAAATTTTTAGGTGGGTTATTATCCGACGAATCTTGGCGTTTCAGGGCTTTCGGTGCAGAGCTCCGTAATATCGGGCCAGTTAGGTTTACGATTTGCCTGACTGCCCGAACATAGCCTAGAGTTCAGGCCAAGGGGGGGCCGCAAGCCGCCAGGTCAGCAAGAAGGCTGTTAAGGCCGCAGGCCACCCCAGCCTTTCTTGTAGAATAGTTGCTTATTCGAACTTAACTCTTTTAGAGCTGTAAACTTTTTTCCCGCCCGCCCGTACCTGTATATAGCCTTATTTATACTCTAGGTCTATGCCGCCTAGTTATAGGAGTTTTTTCTAGCGCTGAGGGCCTCTTCTGGATGCTTACTACCCTAAAAGAACTACTGCCCTGGCGTTGGACCCGCCTAAGCATCTAGTTACCTAGCTACTGTGCCTATATTTCATAATTTGCGTATAGCTTTATTTTCTGAGTGGATGAGAACACTCAGGTCACAGCCACATTGTCTACGGTGTAGACCTCTATATTACCACTGATATTTCGCTGCACAGGCCAAACGAGAAATGTAAGAAGTCGTTGGTATCCGTTGCCCTCGCAGCGAGGATTTGGCTTCGTCCAGTCATTTCGCTCCACCCATTTGATATTCCTTTGCCGTCCGGTAGGCACGACGGTACAGTCAAATTTATCCAACTCTAAAGTAGTGTACTAGAAAATCTATTTCTAGGATGTGTTACAATGTATACATACAGCATCTCACTCACATTTTGAAAAGACAATGCTTAGGATCTGAGTACGAGAGCGCCAATCCCACCCACCCTTTTCGCTCTACTTCCCCACCAGAAGCAAAAATCACAGTCATGACCACGCTCCTAAACAACAAGAATACATCCATTCAACCTTCTTGATCGCCTTTGAAGATGGGGTATGTTAGGGAAAGCGAGGGCAAGTCTGAAATACATGCTTGACCTGAATTATCAATTATTTTGAACTTAAGCTAGGCCGCCTTGGAGAATTTTTTCATAAACTTCTTCAACGTACTTCCTTGACATTACTTTCAAGGTAGACTTCCCAGGCCACTTCATCTTCCAACATGTTCCGTATCTCATCCACAGGATGCACTTTTTGAGGGCGTACTACTGTGTCTATTAAACCGTTTCTAGAAGATTATGATAGATCTCCGCTCATTCGATAACATTGGAAAGATTGACTTCCTTGGAACCATCGTACGCAAATGTCAGTAAAGAAGGTATGCTTGTCTTTTTTTGCCAGAGAAGTTGCCTCCCTGGATGTCAACGGCTTTAGATACTGTAGTGGGTGGGAATCAGCGTTCACAAAGCCGAGACGTAATTCAGAGTCAAGCATTGCATACTACCTTCATGGCAAAATCGAATCTTCATCCTTGAAGATCAGATTCCTACCAAGCTAACCATCGGCGTTGCTCGACTGTGCAAGCGCAGGCCCCGTCATCGACAAAATTGTTTCCGGTTGCGCTCCAATCTAGACGTAGCAGACTTTACAGTACGTATAAATCACACACATAGAATGCGTGACACAAGTTTCCCCGTCAAACAGTCTGTGTCGTGGTTGTCGTATTGGATGATTTGTCTATCATGTAGGAAACCCCCTTACTCTGTTGTTAGCTATGATCTGACGCATACAAAAGAATGAACACTCACAGTAATCTTGCGTCAGAGCTTGTAAAGCCTTAAATGACTCAATGGCTTCAACATCATTCTCCACTAACGCTGCGTTCTCGGCTCTCGTCCAATCGAGGCTAAGAGGGTCGAAGCTTGAGGTACTAGCTAGAAACAGCTCCGCAAGCACATAGATGGACCGCATCTCCATGGATTCGCATGAGTCTTTGGCATTGGCAGATCTTAAGTGAATGTCAACCTGCAAACTCTCTGCAGCGAAGAAAATGAGGGATAGCCCGAAGCAGACTGCCAGCCAGTCAGTTCTTCGTCTTTCGGACATCGTCTCTTGCAGCCTGTCGAGCAGGCCTCTAAGACAGCTTTCTAGTAGCGAAGCTAGCACAAATTGCAATTCGTCGTGTATAAAATAATGGATATCATCCTCATCCTGAGTAGATGTTGCTTGACTCGCAGCCCCTGTGAGTTGAATGCGTGGGATGTGCGAGATGAGCAGAGACAGCATAATAAATTGACGTGCTTCTGTGATCACCGAAGCCTGAACGTCTGTTTAGCAAGCAGAATGGCCCAAATATCTCGGAAGTCCTACGCTTTTAGGATGACGTGATTCGTAACGCAATGCCTCTTTAATGAGTTTCACCCTAAACTGATACCTATCTGGGTATGTTTGCTGGAATCTTGACATCGCTTCTGGGGCTTTGAGCGAATTGGCAGCGTTGAGATCACGTATAGGAGCAGCCAATGGTATTTGGAGCTCTATAAGACCCCACTGCACGTTTATCGGACGATCGCCAATCGCATTGCCTAAGTGTTGACGGACGAGCGGGTCACGACGACAAGATGATTCAAAGGGCAAAAGGAAAGCTTGGTCTGTGGTCAGTTTCAACGTTCGCAAGAGAATTAAAGGCTAGAGATACATACTAGGAATGAGTTCCCTTGCGAGACTTTTCAAGGGTCCACGTCGACATGGTAATCCCCGCGCGGGAAACCGAATATTGTTACAAGATGGGCATAGAATACCTCCAGCGCACTCCGAATAGTCAGTCGTGCAAAAGTCGCTTGTGTTGGACTCTTACATGCAGTTCCAGAATTTTACATCTCAGACAAGGCATTCGAATGCCAGCTGGGGAAGAGGATCGCTTTGGGTCTTCCTTGAGAGATTCAGGAGGCGAGACCTTCAGGTCTTGAATAGCTAGTCGCACTTCTTTTTTACACGCTTCATCTGCTGAAAGGAACGACCCGCTATCACCACGTGGTCATCAGTTCACGACTGTATCCATGGTCGTACTGAAAAGAAAGACACGCTTACCCAACGAGGCTGGATAGCAACAGACTTAGCATTGCAGTGTGCGAAAGCAATCGGATTCTTGCATCTCCAACGGTCTCCATTGCCCATCGCGTTCTATCTCGCATTCGCTTCTTGTTGGTTCCTAGACTTTTGTACCTTGCTAGCTGTGTTTCGATACTTGTCAAGACGTCACGACATCCTTTCAGAACAAGTCTTACACGCTTAATTCTTTCTTCGCTCAGTGAATATTTGCCGAGGAGAGCATTCACTTCACAAAGCACTGCATGCAGAGATATCACCTCACTTGACAGCTCTGAAAAATCACTTGACGAGTCACGACATGTTTTGTAAACTTGCCATGCGAAGCTGGGGAGAGCAATGCAGTCACTAGCGCTCAGACCGAAACTCATCCTCGATAGAGAGAGCCAACTAAGTTCGGAAGCACGCGGAACCACAAGAGTCAACTTAAACTGAGCAGTAACGCCATGAGCTAGGTCTCAAAGTTTCATGTCGTTGGAGTCGGTTGTAGGATGAGATATATGCTGTCAACTGTCCATGTGGGTGAAAGTGCGGGGTTTTGATCAGGCTGAGAATAGCGGCTTACATATGCAAGTCACCCGCTATCTGGATAATGCGCCTTAAAAATAGGGTTAAAGCCCCGATAAAGCAGTCGAAGCAGCCCCCAAGAAGTGTTCTTAAGATTTCTGCTATGAGGTCGTTATCCGAAAGTACTTCTTGAATATTCTTAGTATATTTAGAACTCTTATACTGCTGATCTTGAAAATTGATGAGATAAAAAGAAACGCTAACAAATATCTCCTGACAAAGTGATAAAACTAATCTTATTTTAAGTAACAATATTAGTTGAGCCTTGATATCTCTCAGAGCTTGTTCCGCAACATGTCAGTCATACTCTATAACGTGTCCATTATAAAATTACGCATATTCATATCGAATATAATACTCATATCTAATCGATACCACTCCATTGAGTGGAATATGTTTCCTTTTCAAAAAAAATTCATGCCAGCGCTGGCGCGGATGACCATTCTGGTCTACAGGGTGAAACTTTGAGTAATGATGACAAAGTGATCAGCCCGGAAGATCTTTCTTTAAGTCCTCTAAGAAGCGTGTCCTCTCGATAGCGTGGCGATTCAACGATAATGAGTGCAGTATCTGACTGGGAAGAACCTCCAGCATCGAACGGCTGCAAAAAGCGAGAGAGACAGCGGCATCCGCTGGTAGAGTAAGAAGGCGACACAACGCTGATGTATTGTATGATTTCCACAGGCAGCGCCAAAACTGGTGAAATTCCGTTATTGATAGCCTTAACATTTACAGCGGAGATTCTTGAGGCAGGAAGCTATATTGCATGGTTGATGTACATAATGGCCATAAAGTGTTGGTTAAAAATTGCGTGACTAGCTGCAACGCTAGGTACTCTAGGGACTAAGGTAGGGCTGATGGCTAGTCCTGAATAGCGCTCCTCGGCTACACCCCCGCACTATATTGGGGGTATGTACAACCCCCATCACTATCTACTTGTGACGGCTCTATCAGGTAGCAAGAGCATGAACTTTGAAGCTCTTGAGACTGCAGGTACACTGGTGTTGTGAAGCTCGCGTATGGGCTGTCTTGCACTTTGCTAATCGTAGCAATTACCGCATACCTACTTTACCATCAACTTTGCCATCTAATTCTTTCTCCCCGCTGCCTTATAGGTACCTATGTTACCATACTCTACCCTCCCGGCCTTGCCAGCATCTATCATTTCTCCTTGAAACAAAACCTCGTACATTAGCCTGTTAACTTCCTTCCCGACAACATACACCATCATAACTCGAGCTTGCTTCCGCGTAGCGTAGAATGGCCCAAAGCGAGACCATCTCTCTCCGCGAGCCCAACGCTCGCGAGGCTCAAGACCCGGAACAAGATGCACCCACCCCTGACCCCGTCCCCGACCCGAGGCCGCGGGAATCAAAGACAACAAGGATAACTGTCCTTGTAGGTTCCGCAATACTGCAGCTCCCGATCTGGGGTGCGTCATCAAATCCCCCATCTCCGTCGGCCTTTTGGCTCACAAAACGTAGGCTTCGCCATGAGTTATGGCGTCTTCCAGGAGTACTTGTACAACAACTGGACGCTGCAAGGATCTCGTGACATCACCGGTCTCATCGGCACCACCACCAACGGCGTCATGTACCTCTCCATGCCCTTTCTATTCGCGCCCTTTGCGAGACGATGGGCCCGTAGACGTCAGGCGGCAGCTCTTTGCGGCGCCACGCTGATGTGTATCAGCTTCGTCCTATCTTCTTTCAGTACTCACGTGTGGCATCTAGTCATGACCCAAGGGGTTCTGGCAGCGTTGGGATGCGCACTCATCTACAGTCCAACCACACTCTCTCTGGGAGAGTGGTCCAAGAGTAGCAATCGTGCCGTAGCCTACGGAGTCATTTTGTCATGTAAAAATATCGTCGGGTCCACCTGTCCGTTTCTGTTCCGGGGGCTGCTAGATCGCTATGGTTTCCGAGACACGTTGAGGATATGGGCGGGGATAGCGGTCGGAACAAGCGTGATTGCAATCTTGTTGATCCCGACTCATTATTCGAGCATCGAGCTGTCCCTGAGTCCTGATCGGGCACGGAAGATCCCGTGGGGATTCCTTCGCCACAAAGCCTTCTACATCTACAGCGTCGCCATTATTTTCCAAAGCTCCGGATACGGCATCCCGCAGACTTACTTGAGCACCTACGCCCGCGATGTCACTTTACTGTCTCAGACTACGGCCACCCTGATGCTCACCCTCTTCAACGCCCCTGGCATCGCCTCGTCGTCCTTCTTTGGGTATCTAAGCGACAATAAGCGCTTTCCCCTTTCCGCCTGGACCGTGACTTCTATACCTCCCGTCACATCTGCTCTATCTGCTTTTCTGCTGTGGGGCTTGACGTCGCGAGGCAGTCTCGGGCTCTTGATCGTGTTCTCTGTTACCTTTGGCTTCTTTTCGAGTGGCTACAGCGCCACGTGGGGCGGCATCCTGAACCAGATGGAACGGGAAGCGGCCGAGAGAAACGAGGCGATTGACTCGGGGATAGTGTACGGTCTCCTGAATGGTGTGAGGGGGATTGGATATGTGAGCGGCGGGCTTGCTAGTGTGAGGCTGCTCAAAGCCGGAAGTATCCGTTCGGCAGGTGACTTTGGTTACGGAACGAGCTACGGACCCCTCATCATATTTACAGGGCTCTCATCCATGATTGGTGGCTGGGTGTTGCTGTGGAAGTGGCATTGGAAGAGCTGGCCGCGTCTGAGTGACAGTGTTCAGTCGTTCCGGTCGTGGCTACCTTGAAACCTCAATCTGGGGACTGCGTACGAGAGTATAAGAGCTATTGCTGTTGGGCCTGATCACGCTCCATTGCACTCAGACTCTTCTCTTTTCAGGGGCATACCTTGAATGCGCATACTATCCAGTTAGGGTAGCAAGCTCGATCCGCTTCCATCTGACAAATCAGATGTATNNGCCCTTCCTTTGAGCGCTACACGGCCAATTTCTGTCGCGGCATATAACCCTAGTCCGAAACGCATTACGGACAACAAGATGGTATGGCAGAAGGAACATTACTCCGGTTCCTCGAAAAAAAGTGGCTGTGGATGCATCAGCTCACTAAGGAGGAGATCGATGAGTTGAGCATCGCTTCTTCGAAGACACGTGCCAGCGTCTCGCGCTGCACATGGTGCTCGATATCGGCGACATCCAATTCATGAANCAAGTGGAATCTCTTCCATGCCAGCACGGCGCCCGCGCCGGGTCGGCATCTGCCGCGGCTGTGTCTCTCGACGCGCAGAGCGAGGGCGGCTGGCGGTTACCGTTCCGTGATAGCGATGCGAAGAAGAGGGGTGGGGTGCAGGTCGATGGGATGCCAGCGAGATTCTCTTTCACCTAAAGTGAATGGAATTAAGGGATTGTTTTTTGTATTCACGTCGCTCTCTGAAGTCTTGTGTTGAGTTGTCCTTGCTATGGAGGTATGGGGCAGTGACGAGGATAGCTTTCTGAGGTTCTGTGAGGACAAGCTGACATCATAGATCCAAGTGCTACATTCTGGACTTGGGTGCTGTTTCTAACATTGTAATTCACATAAAAGGGACATTGGAACATGAGGGCGAAACAAAGACCGCAAGCATAGCAACGCATGATTCTCCTTTCAAACGCCAAATGGCAAAACATCGGAACACCCCCTCCTTGGTCGTCGAGTCATGGCGCCTGCACCAGTCTGCGGAATCTAATAACCTTGATTCCCTGCCAACTCCTCCCCATGGTCCAATCACACCGTCGTCGCTTTCCAAAATCCTCTATGGGGGCACTGGATTGTGACCCCGCTCCACGCGGACAAATTTGTAGGGTGCGGTGTCCTTCGAATTGGGGGGACGAGTGAAAACCAGGGTACACTTGTCGTCAATCCGAGGGGAGTAATTGAGTCCTTCCAACGATATGGTCATGGTAAATGCTGAACCTTTCTCGGGAAAATATGATTGTTTGCTAACTGATTCGAGTTTGAAGGAGTCAGGGTCTTCGCAAGATACCACTATGCAGTAGCGATGAATTACCTCCTCGGTAGGCTCCTGTGGAGGCCGAGGGAGGAGCTGGCCTCTGGGATAGGTAGGGGGAGTTTTGGGACCATCGGTGCGAGGACGCGCAGCGCTCATCTTGCCTGATTTCTAGGAGCTTGGTATTTCAGATTATGGCTGATTTGCTTGCGCGGTCATTCATGCGGTGTGGGGATGCTGATATGTATGGATGCTTGTGTATGTGGCTGATGGTGGGTGTGGAGATGGTCTTGTTTGTGTAGATGCTGGTATGTATGAGGATGTCTGTAGAGACCCGCTCAGTGTGTGTGCTTGCTGTGGGAACATGAGAAAGGTATGAAAGAGCAAGGAAATCTCACTCTTTTTATACCAATGATACCCATAGCCGTGGAATTCGAGACGACGCAGTGATGGCGGAGAGGGTGAAGGTGGTTGAAACACAGTGAATGAGGAAATTCAAAAGATGCACGCGGCTGGATGTTTTCACTCTTACGGTTGCGTCTGAAGCAAAGGAGAAAGAGCAATATTGGTCCAGAATGTTGTGATGAGGTGTGATTCCTAAACTGCTGTGATTGATAGCATAGGTTGACGTGTGTAACTGGAGGGGTCGAAACTCACGCAAGGGAAAAAAGGCAAGCATTGCCAGCTGCTGAAGGTTTGAACATTGATGGTCGTGTCTGGGTTGAAGGGAAAAGAGCAGGATTTGTCAGACTTGTGTGATTTCAGCACTTGACGCCATAGCTTGAACAAATCGACCGGAGAGGTTGAAACAAGAGACGGAGCCATGACGAGCCGCGCGCTTCGAAGCTTGGACCACGTACGGTCGTATCTGATACTTTCCCCGTCAGCCACGGCCCGTCTGCTCCCATGTGCGCTTCCTTTTCCACCACCTGCGGACAAATGGAAAACGCTGGAGTCTCTCGAGCTCCCTCGCACCGTTTCAGCCGCCGCCGCAACACTCTAGTTCTCAGATGTCGAGTCATGGTCGTGCCATATCCGCCACCGCATGACTGGGAAATCCGTCAGCGGCACGTTTCGTTCGAGAGGGGAAGATACTCGCAGGGAGCGAAATGGAAGATGGAACTCTGATATTGTGTTTCAAGCGTGGCTTGCGGAGGGGGACGTAGGACGTGCTGAGTTGGGGAGCTCTGGGCTGAGACGGTCGATGTAACAGTCGTGGGGGAAGACAAGGTTAGGTATGGTGGTTGCGGCTCGTGCCGTATGAGTAGTATGAATGCTGTGTCCTTGTAGATTTGTGCTAAGGCGGGTTGGATTGCTTGCATAAGGCGTCAACATTGAGCGTCATAGTGAAGTGTTTTCTTGGAAGCCCACCTGAATTCAAGACTCGCTCGTGATCAATAAGTCAAAATCATCAGGAAGGAGATCAGTGAAGCGGATGGAGCATGGCGTAATCTTCCTAATCAATCTCTCCGCAGCTGGGGGTATATAGTCTATCGAAGCAAAGCCGACGCCTGCAAATGCAACCCGGTACAGCTCACGAAGTCCATCTTCAAGCCTTCTGCGACTTGACTCTTGCCGGTCCCAATCCCTTTCGAACTTCATCAAGCTGTTCCATGCCGCTCTGATACCCACCCTTCTTGACCCTCTTCTTCCCGCTCATAGAGTACCCGCCCAAGAACTCATCCATGATGCTATCGAAATCCGACCTTTGGACCAGAGATGGCGCTTGACTCGAAGCCATTGAACTCCCAGTCACAATGGATGCCCCACCATCATCTATATCCATCTCGTCCTCCGCGTAGTCTTCTTCGATCTTGTCGAAACGTGCATCGAGTAGAGTCTGCCCTTCTGTTCGGAAAATAGAAGAGCTCGTCATCGAATAGCCAGTGCTGGACGTCAGTGCCCCTTTCCTCTTCTTTCGCCGACCGCCCGTCATTGATGTTCCCGTCATGATCGAGGACTGCATTTCAGCATTGGAGGCTTGCGGCTGCGCTTTTTTGGCTCCTCTGTCGGCCTGCTTGAATTTACTGAATTCCTTCATCCAGTCGCCATCTCCGTGATCGGGTCCATCTTCCATCATCATGTCTTCACTTTGCGGGACGGGTGGCGGAGGCATGTCTCCAGTCTTGTACTCTCTACCCGGCTTCTCCGTCTCATCTGTCTCCCATCCAGCTTCATCGCCTGCGTCCTCGACATGGGCCTCCTTGAACTCCTCCAAGCTGACTTCTCTCCCATCTTTAGCTATCTCTTCGAATAAGTCTTCCTCATCATCAACGTAGGCCTCGTCTTCCAAAGCTTCTAGTACCTCGCGCAACCGAGGATCCATGTCTGGCTGGAAGCCGGCCAAAGCATCAGGCACATCTTGCTGGTCCTGATACGTGCTCTTTCTCAAGTCCTTCGAAGGCAGCACCTCGTCATCCAAAAGCTGAGATGCTCCAGTATGACTGGCTCCGCTCTCGCTTCCCTCTTCCCTTATAGATGCTTCCCTCAAAGCATCCTCCAAACTCATCTTCCCCTTTCCCTTCCCATCCTTCTTCTTCGTCGAGGCCTCGACAAAGTAGCTTTCGCCATTGCCACTTCCGGCATTGAGGTCTCGTACATGTTGCATGTAATCATATTCGGTGTCGTCAAAGTAAATCCCATGCTCTGCAGCCTCTCCTTCATTGTCCCGAACGCCTGAGATGGCGCTGGTCTCCGAAGAGCCAAATAATTCTGCTTCTAGGTCGTTGCGGTTTTTAATCTTGTGGATCTGTGGAGGAGCAAGCTCTTGGAAGACCATGGAGCTGGAAGAAGCATCGTGGATTTTCGGATCATTTTGAGGACGGTTCACGAGTTGAAATGTCGTGGAGGTGTTTTTATCACTGTCTTGGTGTCATCATTGTGGAGGCAAATAGCTAAACAGAAAACGCACTCACATCCACCTTTTTCGCGGCATATTGGAGACTACTGTCGTTGCTCATACAAACATTTTGGACATGTGCGGTCTCGAATTTCTCAGCAGAGTTTAGCGAGAAATGACGTTAGGTTTGCCAAGACAAGTAGAGTACTTATCCCACCATAATACATGACTCGCGTGGGTCATGGCCGCTTTAAGTCGGAGATAAAGTACGGAGGTCTAAACATGCCACCAATGCCAAGACTATTCTCGGATAATGTCGCTCGAAAGATCGGGTTGGCATGTTCAGTCTCAGCCATCGCCAACAGCTCTGAGACTTCCAACCAACTGCCCATTGTCGTCCATTATATCGGTAACATGGCATCCACTCAAGAATACGCTCTACTTTGCCTCGAGAATCCCTTGCTCGGTGAGTGCCCCATTTCCCACCGGCCAAGTCAGAGACTAACAAAAAGTGCTGCCTCTCAGATATCCAAGGCCAAGGGTAAGCTCCAACATGCCGTTCCAACGCTCGCTAGATGTTGATGATATGTATGTAGCGATGAATCCATGCTCTCCAAATACGGTCTCAATCCCAACGACGCCATCCTCGCCGAAGACAAGCACATGGGCCTCTACGAAGACCTCCTCCAAAACCACAACGCAAAGCTCATAGCCGGCGGCGCCGCACAGAATACGACCCGCGGTGCACAAGTACCTCCCCCTTCCCATCCACCCCCGTCTCCTACTACATCCCGCACAGCGACATTGACCCACTCCACACCCGCAGTACATCCTACCCCCGAACTCGACCCTCTACATTGGCTGCGTCGGCGCCGACAAGTACGCCACGACCCTGCGGACCAAGAACGAAGAAGCCGGCGTCCGCTCCGAGTACCTCGTCTCGCCCGACCAGCCGACCGGCCGCTGCGGCGTCATCATCACCGGCCATGACCGTTCCATGTGCACGCATCTGGCCGCGGCGAACGAGTACAAGATTGAGCATCTGCAGTCGCCGGAGATCTGGAAGCTGGTGCAGCAGGCCAAGGTCTACTTTGTGGGCGGATACCATTTGACGGTCTGCGTGCCGGCGGTATTGGCATTGGCGGAAGAGGCAGCCAAGGAGGATAAGATTTTCATCATGAGCTTGTCCGCTCCCTTTATTCCGCTGTTCTTCAAGGACCAATTGGCTCAGACGAGCAAGTATTGGGATTACATAATTGGAAACGAGACGGAAGCGAGGAGCTGGGCCGAGTCACAGGGACATGAAACGAAGGATGTCAAAGAGATTGCGCTGCTGATGGCGGATTTGCCAAAGGAGAACAAGGGGCGTAAGAGGACGGTGATCTTTACCCAGGGAACGGAAAGTACCGTTGTGGCAATTCAGGGGGAGAAAGAGGTTAAGGAGTTTGGGATTAAGGAGGTTAAGAAGGAAGATATCTGCGATACCAATGGTGCAGGGTGAGTGCTGTCTTCGGGATTGATATGTGCATTGGGCAGTACATTGTTGACTCT